>JAFVLL020032130.1:0-11653 GCA_021397915.2 Tor tambroides | reverse complement strand
TGCAAACGTGATTGACACAACGTGAGGTCGTATTTATTTTTTAACGTGCGAAAATGTCGGACGAAAATTTCGGACTCAGTGTGCAGAGACCTTTACACTAAAATTAGAAGCAAATTTGAAATATTAATAAATACTGTAGTAGTTTATAAATAATACTAAAATTGCATCAGACTGTCCCACCAATCATCAATTTTACTGAATCTAGATCTTATATTGAGAAAAATAACTGTCAAAAACTAACAACCACTGGGAAAATTGTATTCTGTTGCTATTTGCGAGGGCAGAGTAAACTAGCTTTAATATTGCCTGGACCTTAAAAAAAAAAAACAGATTTCTAGCAAATGTGATGGAAGTTGATAGTTTATAAAGTGATAACCCTGTCAGCAAAACACTTACAGCAGGGAGCCAGTAAACCTCAATTTTAATGAATATCATTAAATTAAATTGAAAACCAAATGAGTGTTTTGATTAAAGTGAAGTGTCCGCTAGATAAAGATGCATCTGCCAGGAGCATAACAATGTTTTGTCATTATACAGTACACATCAAGAAACACACAGATGGTTGCATGAAAATATCCGCACAACAAGTGTATGTGGAGAGATCATAAAAAGTGTGTGTGTGTATGTGGATGTGATCCAGGCTCCTCGGCCTCCAAAGCAACCCAACATCCAGGACTTTCAGTTCTTTCCACCACGTCTCTTTGAGCTGCTGGAGATGGAGATTCTTTACTACAGGAAAACCATCGGATACAAGGTGAGCGCTTTCTGTACGTCATGATTGTATTGAATATTCCTGTACAGTCTGCTCAAGCTTTTGCTGATGAAGCATCTGATCTAAAGCAGTGTGTGACCGTGTACGTGTGTTTATTGTAGATTCCACGTAATCCAGATATCCCGAATTCAGCACAGGTCCAAAAAGAGGAACAAGCAAAGATAGACGAGGCCGAACCCCTCACACTTGAAGAGACAGAGGAAAAAGAGAAACTACTCACACAAGTACACATAATCATCCTCTCTGCCACTCACTTACACATTCAGACACACTTATAAATGTGCCAAGTACAGAGCAGAGCTACAGCAGAATGTTGTTTTTCCCCAGGGCTTCACAAACTGGAACAAGCGTGATTTCAATCAATTTATTAAAGCTAATGAGAAGTATGGTCGTGATGACATTGACAACATCGCCAGAGAGGTAGAGGGCAAGACGCCTGAGGAAGTCATGGAATACTCGGGTACAGTGCAACTAAACACAAGCCTAACATCTATAGAAATAACACACTAGGATTGTCCACTAGTTGGTGATTTGCTTGAACTAAGTGGTCGTATGGAACCCTGTATAATTTGGCTCGTTTGGGTTCTTGTGACCAGATCAGAAAAAAAAAAAGTAAAAAGTAAAAACAAGGAAGAATATATTAAAATATTAAACATAGTAAGATGAGAAATGTTGATAGCAATAATTAACAATACATTTAATATTTAATATTATTAGAATAAAATTGCTGTCATCTTATTAATTTCAGTACTTGAATTTTAATACTTGAAAAGCTGATTTTAGTGCAAAGTGCTAATTAAAGCATTTAAGAAAAAGCTAACAAACAAAATAAAAAAATATTTAAGGAAAAATTATGGAAAAAATGAAGCAACTTTGCTAATCGACTAGTGTGTTGATGGGCACGTAGTAGACATCCCTTTTGTACACTTCACACATATAAACATGCATAAAATACTCAAGTAACTACCTCACACCACGCAAAAAAAATATTTCACTGCTGTAATAAGTACACACGCCTTACACATTGTTTGTCGTTATAATAGCGGTGTTTTGGGAGCGCTGTAATGAGCTGCAGGATATTGAGAAGATCATGGCTCAGATAGAGAGAGGAGAAGCTCGCATCCAGAGACGCATCAGCATCAAAAAAGCCTTGGACGCCAAGGTCAACCTTTCAGAAACTTATCATGAGATTCAATTATGTTGTTGACAAGCCAGTTTTTCTTTAATGGCTGCTGAATTATGATTGTGTGGTAGCTTTAGTATTCCTTGCTTTTGATGATTTGCAACCTCAGTATAAGGCTATAAAGTCACAGCCTTATCACGCGAAACAAGAAACTTTCAGAGAAAATTACATTTTTGATGCAATAATAATTAGTGAATATTACTTGTTTGATGACGTGTGTTTGGTGTACTTGTAGATAGCGCGGTACAAGGCTCCGTTCCACCAGCTCCGCATCCAGTACGGCACAAACAAAGGAAAGAACTACACAGAGGTGGGTGCATATGAGAGAGTTAGTTTGTGTGTATTGTGTTTACGAAGAACCTAAAATATGGAAACTTTTCTTTGTGTGTGTGTGTGCCTGCAGGAGGAAGACCGGTTTCTGATTTGCATGTTGCATAAGATGGGCTTTGATAAAGAATATGTCTATGAAGAACTTCGACAGTGTGTACGGAACGCTCCACAATTCAGATTTGACTGGTTCATCAAATCCAGGACTGCCATGGTGAGAACTCTTTAGAGCCAGGACTCCCACACTCTCAGAAAGAAAGGTACCAAACTGTCACTGGGCTAATATGTACACTTTAGGAAAAATGCTAATATGTAACATTTAAGGGTAAACATGGTGCAAAGATGTACCTTTAGGCTTTTGTACCTTAGGGTACTGTTTTTTCTGAGAGTGCCCAGTCATATGCAACTTGGAAATATCAGGGAATGTTTTTGTTAAAAAATCTTAACAAGAAACTGTTCTCTGCAAGTATATTTGCTGTCATAAAAAAGTAAAAAAAAAAAAAAAAAAATCCTCATCCAACAATGATAAACGACTGGAAAATCAATGGAAAAAATAATGACACTTATTACCTGGAAATGTATTCAAAAGGTGTGGAAATTAAATGAATTACTGTTTATATATATAATTTATTCAGACACCTTTTCACATTATCACAGTTTATTTGCTATAGTTTAGAAAATGGTTATAAAATATGACAAGAACTCAGTGTTAAACTGTGTCAGAAGAAATTCATCTAATGCCATCTGTGGTGTAAAAAGGTTGGATTAGCAATTAAAGAAAAAACACCCAAATTTTTTATCAGTTTTACTGGTAGTCCACTGTATGAAGAATTTTTGGGTATAAGTCACAGTTTGCTATCCTCATTTACATAAATGAACTGTAGTGTCCTGCACCCACTGGTAAAAAAATATCAAAATTTATATCTAGTGTCTGAATAATTTTTGGTTTGACTGTATATAGGGGAGACTTTTAAAAAAGGGACATTAAATGTCAGTTGCAAATCCTTCTTTAAGAGGCATCGCCACATGAAAAAAGAGTAATAAAGAGTCTAAAAGGAACCTTAATTTATTATTAATATTAGGGTTATGTAACGGTTACCGTCAGCTCACATTAGAAGTGAATGGGAAGTCTAATATGGATATAATTCTGTGGTTGTGTAGGTTTACTTAGCTCTACTTTGGGGACAGCATTGTCCCCAGAAGTGAACTGAATGTGACAAAGTTTCAAAAAGTGGAAAAAGGTTCTTAAATTCTTTAAAATGGAAATAAAGAATACTTTTATAGTTTGGGTTAAGATTAGTCTGTAGTGTTTATGTAAAAAAACAATAAAATAAAAGATGAAAGCCCGTGGAATGTTCTCATTTAGACAGCCGAGTAAATGTGTATGCATGTCTCACACAAATGCAAAACTCTGTTTTTTAATCACATTAGATCCAGGGATGTTTTTCAGGTCATATTGGCGTGCGTGTTTGTGAAAGCGTGTGGGTGCAGATGCTTGTGTGATGCCTGAAAGGAATTGTAAAAGTCGATGAGATGTGATGTATAACTCCTGTGCTGAGATGATGAAAGGGTTTCCTTGCGTGTGTTTTGTCTGGTTTGCTAGGAGCTGCAGCGCCGCTGTAACACGCTCATTTCTCTCATTGAGAAAGAGAACATGGAGATAGAGGAGAAAGAGCGCGCTGAGAAAAAGAGAAGAACACCCAAAGGACAATCAGTAATACGTCCTGTCTTCTTTCTTTTCGCTCCATCTGTTGTTGTGCTCCGTGCTTCACCTCCCCAGAGACTTTCTCTCTAGTTCGGAATCACACTTGAACAACTGAACAAGAACAACATGCAAATGATCAAAATTCCCCTCAGATTTACTGTCCGCAGTAAAGTATAGTATATCCCACTGACGATTTCAAACCTGTCTGTCTGTCTATGTATCTGTCTATCTATCAGAGCATGAGCATGGTGAGTTGTAAAGATTTTGCCTGGAGCAAGGAGCGTTTTTTTCCCCCTTTTTTTCCTGCCTCTTCTCTCTTGCTTCAGTACCGTTCCATCACATGCTAACTGCCTATAATGTCAGCAAGATCTATCCATCTATCTGTCTGTCTGTCTGTCTGTCTATGTCTCTGTCTATGTCTCTGTGTGACTGTCCTAAAAACATGCTGTTTGTTTCATCTTGTCACAGGCTCACAAACGTAAAGCCGAGGTGTCATCTGACAGGAAAGAGAAGAAATCTCGTACCTGACTCCTGTGCCCGCAGCTCTTTGCTCCCCATTACGAAGCACTACAATAATCAGACGCCTCTCTACAGCATTCTGACGTTCTGTTTTTATTTGTTATATCTGTGACTCAACACCAGTTTCTTAAAATATACATGTAAATTTTTAGCAAAACAAAAGCTTTTTCGGTACATCCAAAATACTTCCATATCATATTGAATTTTGTCCCACGAGCTGCATACTTGTTGGCAGCTACGCAACGTTTTGCTAAAGCTTGTTTTTATTAAGCATTTTTTCAAAATGTTTCTTGTTCATATCATTTAGCATGCTAAATAGGGGCTCTGAAGCCTGTTCTGATCTTGTTTGTGTTTTATAAATGAAAATCTTTTTGCCTGAGACTCTGTTATTGTATGTTTAAGGTCTCTGTGATCTGCACCTTAATCCATGTGATCAGTAGCTTTGCACATCCAGTCGTCTTAAGCTCTTTTATACATTCATGTGCCATTTTAATGTTGCATTTAAGCTATTTTACACGTTATTGTTTGCACTCGTTTGAACCTTTCCTGATCTTTATATGTACAAGTCCAGTATTATTAAAAAACGAAATCGGTTGGTTTTGTTTATATCTTGTTAATGTTTATATGCTTATAATGTGGAAGAGAAAGTGTGGCACTTTGACTTTACAAACTTTGCATAATGGCGATAAAAATCTTGAGGACAAGCAATGAAAGCTTTCTCTTTGACACTGAAAATGATTTAGAGAGTAACCTAAGTAACCAAAACCAGACTCAGTAACCTGCAAACCATAAGACTTTTTAAAGTGTATATTTTTCAACTACTTTATAATGAAAAAGAAGAAAGATTAATCAAATATTGGCCAAAATTCAGACTTTTGACAAGCAAAAGTTAGAAAAGACTTTTCAGTGTCAGTATTGATTTAATTAAAAAAACATCAAAACAAATGTCTCCAAAACTAACAAAAAAGACCAATTTTGCTAATAAATGTAATTGATTTACTTGAAATATGGTAGATTATAAAACTCGAAACTGTTATAACCTGCCTGCACTCGAGGACCTTTCCCGATCCCGCCCCCTATTTTGAGCTGCCCTGTCATAAATATTTATAGTAAAATAGAAAAGTGCGAGGTGACAGTGGCTGTAGTACCGCAGATCTCGCCACATGGGTGCGCTGTTGTACTTTCTCTGCCTGGCGCGCCACAGCGCGTTCTCTCTGCTCGGCTGTTTAGTGTGTACCACGCGCCCTCACAGCTTCTGTCACACACTCAGACAACGTGAGTGTAGAAACCGGTTGTCTTAAAGGCACGAAGAAACACCTGAACGAGCAAAGACGAGCTGCTGGCCGGTATCTGACTCGGGTCTCACTCTGAGCACATCATTGGTTCCGGTGACATCCGTTACCATACCGCACTGATGACATCTTATTTAAGCTCGCAGCAGACAAGACGAGAAACCTGTGCTATCAGGTGAGAGCTTTGGTTCAACAGCACTAAACAAAGTCTCTCTATTTTCCCCTGCCACTTTCTCTATCGCCGCCTCTTCACTCCTTTATATAAAAATGGGGGGGGAATTGAATTGAATTTGAATTCAGTTCAAATTGAATTTGCAGCCGGTGAGTGTGTCTCAATCACACCTATATAGGGTTTATGCAAGGCACACACACTCTCTCACACACAGTCATTAGTACCCAAATGACCTGCTGTGACAGAACTGCAGTCACACTCTTGCATTCTGCTTCCTGCTCACTGGCCCAGAAATCCAATCTCCCCCATCATCCATCTCTGTGCGTGTGTGTGTGTGTGCGAGCGCGCGCATGGCTGTATGTGTGTGTGTGTCTTGAATGCAGGTGTTAATGTGTTTTGTGCCTTATCTCACTCAACCAAACACACTACACAAAAAATATGCAGCTCAGAAAGAGCAAGAAAGAAGGGGTACCCTGCAATGTTCACTCTTCTGTTTCACTGGGGACAGGAACAGTTAAAACTGTGGGTATGAACGTAATGTCTTCATTTTCAAAAGACGATTTGAGACTTACAAAATGAAATATGCTCTTCTGAAGTTTAACAGAGGCTGTTTACCACAAAATGCTTCCCTGGTAATGTATTCTCGCAAGCCCCGTGCTGTTCAGAGCTGTCTCTCTTTACTAACTGCTGTTAATTTGGCATTGTCTAATAAACTGTAGCTCATTGCAGCTATGGAAATGAATATAATGATATGTGTGAGTTTGAATGTTTTGATTGACAACACTGATGCTATTTACTGATGTCATTGGTTCTTGTGTGTCTTGTACTCAATCACAAAGGCACAAGTTCGAATATGCTTAACCTCTTAAGGAAATATTACTCATTTAAGTCAGAGTAGCTCCATATGTCTGATAGGAGTGAAATTGAGGTACATTGAGTTCATTGGATTGTACTGTCGTTTAACAACACGCCGAATGTTCAGCTGACCAATGGCCTTTCTGAAAGTGGACAAAAACTCCTTGAAACAGTTTTGAAAGTTGTGAGCACGATCTAGGACCTTTTATACGCTGTGTGACATTGAAAAGACTGTACAGTCCATCCCTCACAGCCTCGTTTCCATCCTTGTTAAATTCAATATGGAGTCTAACCTGATTAAAGTCTATAACGTCTTGTTCTGTGTTTTAAATGTCACTGCAGTATTAAATTTGTGTCAGAGGATTGCATTATTCTTTAGCTAAAAACTGAAATGTAATATGTTCCAATGAATTTAATAAAAAAAAGTCTGTCATGTTCTCATTACATTTTCATTTAGGTACATTTCATTTTCAGTTTTGCATTGGAAACAAATGTTTTTGTTTTTTTCCCTCAGTATTTGTAAACTGTGGTTCAAAAAAAAGACAAAAGCACTATATCCAATTTTATATTACTATTATATTCAAGCTCTCAAATAATAGCTTGGGGTTAACTGCAAGTTTGTCATCACCATCAGAGATGCCAAAAAAGGTATATATAATTGATATATAATAGTATATTGATTTACTGTCACTTTTGATCAATCTAGTGCATCCTTGATGAGCAAAAGTATATGAGTATATTAAAAAGATGTGACAGTAAAACATTTATAATGCTACAAAAGCATTCTACTTCAAATAAATGCTGTATTTTTAAATTTTTATATCAAGAAAAGAATCCTAAAATACACAAAAATATTAAACAGCACAAGTTTTAAACATTGATAAGAAATTTTTTTCGAGAATCAAATCGGTATATTAAAATGTTTTCTGAAGGTGATCATGTGACAGTGAAGACTGGAGTAATGGCGTGCTGAATAATATGTTAGGTTTAAGTAAATAATAAATATATAAATTATGGCAAAGAGCAGCATGAACAAGTTAATGCCTGATTCAAAATTTTCATTTTTTTGGTCAATTATTCCTTTAAAGTTTAGACACTGAATTAAAGTTAACACAGATATGCAGAACACACTGTATAAAGGTCCTAGATCACATAATTTTTTGAACTCACAACTTTCAAAAGTTTTGTCTACTGAATGTCTGTGGTCAGCTGAATATTCAGCATGCTGTTAAATGACAGTACAATCCATTGAACGCTCACAGCCTCAATTTCATTCCTGTCGTAAATTAAATATGGCGCTATCCTGACTAAGGTCTATTTTCCTGTAAAACTTGTACAGACAAACAATATAAGGGGACTTAATCCCTCGTCCAGTTCATAATCCTATCTACACCCTTAGTAGTTATTACATCTTTGCACCAAATACCACAAGAGCATCATTCTTAAACCACAGACCGTCCGCGTTCTTGCTTACAAGGGAGAGTTGTTCAAGTTCCTGCACCCCACCAAGTCTTTTTCCAAATAATCATTATGCACTGATAGTTTTTTTTTTTTGTCTGTTAAAAAAAAAAAAATCTATTTCAGCCACTGATGCTGCATTTATAGCATTTATTAAAATAAGTTTTAACTGCGATACACTTAATGTGAAAGGACCTTGAAACACTAGTGTTAACAGCTTGTGCTAATTGGCTTGGAGTAATTTGTTTATCCAGCTGTACAAATGAGACACGGGTGTGCCACAGGGACACCGCGTCTCTCCGAGTAGAACGAAAGGACCAAACACAGATTTTGGAGTTTGTTGCCATGGATGCAGCTTACCTCCTGTGAATGACTGTGTTTAAAAGTAGTTTGAATGACACTTGTAATGAATCTGTTTCCTTAATTCACCTTCTAAGAAGCATCTGCTGGGAATTGTTTGCTGTGAATCACTTCTGTCCACCATTTCTTTAGAATCATTTGTTCAACATATTCTTTGTAGGCTCGTCTGTTCCTGCATGGATGATCAATAAATCAGCGGCCCCAAAGATAGAATGCAAGAAAGAAACTGAGAAGACCAGCATCTCAAGACAAGATAAGGCCATAAGAGGCAAACCAGTGAAATTCTGGTAAGATTTGCTTACACAGCAAAAGAATTTAAACTACAAATATAGCACGAAAATTACACTAGCCTCGGACGGCACGGCCACGGATCATCCGGAGTCTGTTCTATAACTGCCTGTTGCATATTGCATGCAAAAATGGCAAGTGGTGTAATTCATTTCAGATAAACTTGCCTAAAAATGTAGAAGAAAAAAAACTGTTATTGATGGATTGATTTTTAATGTCAGTCAAGTGATCTCTTGCCTACTAATTGGGCAGTTCTTGGTCAGACAAAGCTGTAGTGAGGACTAGACTTCATGCCGCAGGCCAAAAGTCTGGCTACACTTGTATTTACACCGGAATAGGATTGAATCAATACCAAAATTTTGGCTTTAGAAAGATCTAGCCTAAGCCTCTGGCACCTATTTATCAATACTAAATCAATGTTCACAGAGGTTGTCAAACTTTTAATGCCATGGACCCCTAAATATTATGATCCCCCTTGGGACCCCTTCATAAAATATAAAAGACAGCTATATAATTTCATGTATAAAGACAAAAATTAAAATATGATAATTTAAATATGTTACTGTATTTGGAAAGTATTCATTTCTATTAATGTTGTGAGTAGAATCAGTTAGTTTCATGGTTTCTGACTAATTCTTAAATTTTAAATTGTTATTGTTATTATTATTATTAGATTTTTGCATAGTTTTTCCTTTACATTTTTCTATGGGCTTTGCAGTCCCTTGGGGATCCCCGTACCTTAGTTATAAAACCCCTGCCTTAAACAAAAAACAGGACAAAATAACAAAATTATTGCTCACAAGTATATATAAAAATGAAACATACTCCTGGCAAACTCTACCTAAAACAACAGACACAATAATAACAATTACTGTTATTATTATATTTAATAATAATATTAAATATGTTAATACAATAATCATTAAAATAAGTAATCCAAAAAAATATAATATATAAAAATGTATTTCTATTAAACAACAACAGTAATAATATAATAAAGACGTTATCATCATCATCATTATCTACACCTGATATGTATGAGTTATGTTATCCTTATGTAGCTTATTCTTTTACAAAATGCTTGATTGGTTGGATTTGTCAAATAGACTTTGTAATTATGTAGTATACAGTAGTCCTAATTATGACTTATGAACTGATCAAACTCTATTAATATATTTAGCTATTCTATAGTCCTCCATCATGGATTTTGTCTTCATCATATTCTGTCTTGTATTCAGTGACGGATGCATTTAGACCATCAGATTTCTTCACAGCAGGGATAATATGCGTTTGGAAGCTCGTTTAGTCTTATTAAAGGTTAGAGCTTGTTCTCTGTAGCCCTTTGTTGGAAAAACGAGCTGCGGCTGTCAGACGCAGAGTCCCTGAGCGCACGCCGAGCGCCTGTGCTCGTGACGCTGCAGTTAAGTACGTGATCCACCGAGGAAAATAGGGCATTTTCAACACTGACATTTACGTGGATTAATAATAAATATCTCATTAAATGAAAAACATCTCTTCAGTGGCCTTGTGTTGACAAATTACTCTTTTGTCAACATTTCCCATGCTTCACATGATCACACTGTGTGAACTGGTACCAAAATTTATGGAATGATATCGTACCACTGTAATTTTTACCATATTCATGTTATTTTTATTGTTAAAGCAGGTATTTTACCTGAAATGTGGGAGGCTTTCCTTGTGAGCTGTTTCCAGTTATTTAAGCTATACAAACAGTTAGAGATGCGTTGAAATAAAAAATTCTGGGCTGAAACCGAAACCAAAAATCATGCAAAATTTTCGCTGTAACTGAATAAATTGCAAAAAGAAATTTCTTTCTGGACTTTATGCAGCTACAGTGGCAGCTGGATACCTTTGTCCATATAAGGGATTTCCTGGAAAGTCTTTTTTTATTACTTCCATGAGTCTAGCTTGTGGACTTTCTGCATAAGGGTGCCCTCCAGTGTCGAGTATAAATAAAACAAATCACACATGAGAGTTTAACGCTCCATAATGGTGCTGCTGCTACTGTAGATTATTGTCATATTATTGAATGTGTACTATTAATATTTAAATATTGTCAATACTGGTATATCGCATCACCCCTACTACAAACCAATGAAATAATCACACTTTAAAATTTTTATTGAACGCATCACATCAAATTTGACAAAATATTTTAAAACAAACTTAAATATATTATTCCGTTTACCATTTCTCCAGCACACTTTGTTCTGCAATATTGCCCTTTTCTGGGTAGCACCATGATAATGGCTAGAGCAAGAGTCTATGGTGGAGGGGCAAGGTGGCATTTATTTTCTGTTTGTATTTTCAGCCTGTATTTTTGACCTGTTTTTTTTGCTAAAAATGGATAATGCCATTTTCATTCAAACATTTGGTGCATCCCTAAAAACAGTCCATTATGTTCCTAATTCAAAGTGGTATTTATCGTAATCATTAACACTGCTTTGTCGTGCAAATAGTTTTACTGTTAACTGCATTTTTTTTTTTTTGAACAATGTGTTTATTGTTTTTGATTATGCAAGATAGGTAACAAAGAAACACATTTCCATTTCTTCACAATTTTCCCACCCCAACAAGAGAACATCACTCTCCTCTCCCCTATAGAGATACACAGAGTTCTCTTACAAGAGACAATTTAAATGCAAAACGAATATTGCCAGGTACCCACAAACCAAATATACATTACTGTACTTTACACATA
>JAFVLL020032129.1:59585-127414 GCA_021397915.2 Tor tambroides | reverse complement strand
ATGCAGCAAACCTTTTTAAATATTTTGATAAATTACTGAAAAAAATGACTTTTTAAACCGTTTAACTGATTGTATTAATCGGTCAAGGGAAAAAAATAAAAAAGAAAGAAAGAAAATCGGCCAAACATATCGGCCAAAAAATCGGCATCATATATCGGCCATCGGCTGCCCTGATTTCTAAATATCGGCATCGGCCAGAGAAAAACCCATATCGGTCGACCTCTATTAATAACCTCTCGTTATTGTAATGTTGTAAGAAGTTCAATTGTGTATATATAAATTTAAGAAAATGATTGGCTTGAATTTAATCTTTGCTGATATTCCAATAAATTAAATTAAAATCTCTCTAAATGCTCTCCTACTCTTGAGTCCCAAGAAGGAGAGACTTTTAAATACCATTCAAAAGTATAAAAAAATTATGAAAGAAAGAAATAATTTACTTCAGTAAGTCTGCATTAAATTGACATTTATAATGTCTTTCTAGTCACCAATGAATGCTGAAAAAAAGTATCACAGTTTCCATAAAAATTTTAAGCAACACAATTGCTTTTAGCATTGATAATAAGAAATGTTTCTTAAGCAGTAAATCAGCATATTAGAATGATTTCTGAATGATTACGTGACACTGAAGACTGGAGTAAGGACGCTGAAAATTCAGCTTTGCATCACAGGAATAAATTACATTTTATAATATATATTTAAATAGAAAACGGTTATTTTAAATTGATGCTTTTTTCACAAAAACACTGTTTTTACTATATAGTTTATCAAATAATAGCAGCCTCGATTAGTATAAAATAATTCTTTAAAAAAAATCTTACTGAATCCTAACATTTGAATAGCAGTGTATATCAGTAACAAAATCATGTCAGATATATTTTGAATATTCAGTATCACCCAGCTGTAGGTGTAAGTTGTATGTTAGAATAATGAATGATTATGACTACTGTTCACTAACTTGACGAGTCCAAGTTCTGTGATCCTAATACAAATGTTCATGATTGAGGGGCTTTTTCCAGTGGTAAGTGAAAAGGTCAGGCCAATATGGGTTTAGAAAACCAAGATGAAACACTCGGCAGGTCTTTTCAACACCCTCTCAAAATCTTCCTTTCATGCCAAAAGTCTACACTGGAAACTTCTCAACGTGCCGACAGCTGTATGATCTGTTAGCACAGAAGGTCATGTAACAACAATGTGTCACCTTTTTGTTCCCTGCCCTGTTTTGTGACATCTTACCAAAGAAAAGCACATTGTGATGATTCACCGTGTTTGGTTACACCTTTCCTTATTCCGCACATGTGTAATACAGCTGGGGCTGGGAGATACAGCTAAAACAGTTTCAGCATTTTGATGGTTCCATAAATATCTTGATTCTGTACATATCTGCTCTAAAATGTCTTATAAAGGGTGATTTTAATTGATTTCTTTACATTATTTTGACTCGACAGCAATAGGTCCTTAAGCATATGCAACATGTTTAATGTAATAACTTAATTTTACAGTTTTAGTAGTTATAGTTATAGTACAGTTTTCTTTATTATATGAACCAATATAACAGTACATTGTAGTAAATAGCAAGATGATTAAGTGGTGAATTCCACAACATTTTTTAATGATTACGCAAAAACAGTTCTTTAGAATTGATTGATTGAAATAGACTAAATAGTTCCCAAACCCAACCAACAGCATTTTCTTGTACGTTTTCCTTGGAATACTGGAAAAACCTGTACTGAATTTCCATACAGATAGCCAAAAAGGGCTGATTGGCTCTCTGCTGACATTATTGCTGACGTGTGACCTGTGTGGTTGATTTAGCACTATAATGTGAGCAGCGTCGGCAGGTGTGGGCTTTAGCCATAACAGAGTCTTCATACCAAAGATATTATTTTCAGACACACCTAAAGGTCTTTAAAACAACAAAATCACTTTTTTTACCCAATTTCTGCAGCTGATCTTGTGGAATAAAATCATTAAAGCAGTGAGACTAAGCAATAGTCAGAAAAATGTGATGTTATTGCTTATTTCGATAAATATTATAACTCAGAAATATTCATTACATATTATATTTTTCATGCATCAAAATAGTTAAAAAATAGGTATAGTTCATCCAAAAATAAACATTTGCTGAATATTTACTCACCCTCAGGCCAACCAAGATGTAGATGAGTTTGTTTCTTCATCAGAACAGGTTTGGAGAAATGTAGCATTCCATCACTTGCTCACCAATGGATCCTCTGCAGTGAATGGGTGCCGTCAGAATGAGAGTCCAAACAGCTGATAAAAACATCACAATAATCCACAAGTAATCCACACCACTCCAGTCAATCAATTAACATCTTGTGAAGCCAAAAGCTGCATGTTCGTAAGAAACAAATTCATCATTAAGGTGTTTATCCACTGGTAAGCAAGTGATGTAATGATAATTTCTCCAAATCTGTTCCGATAAAGAAAAAACTCATCTACATCTTTGTTGTTTGGTTTGTTTTCTGATTTACAAAAACACTCTTTAAACTACTTCATAAACTGATATTGAGATGTATATCCAGGCATTTGCATCTCCATCTCCCCATGTAGAAATTTGTCGTTCTGAATTTGGCCTTCATGTGTTGGTGTTAACGTCAGGGTTTACATCTGTGAATGTCAATCTAGAGGCTGTTTAATAGGCCCTTAAGGGGCTTAAACTTTGCCTCTTGGCCACAAGATGGAGTTCCATACAAGCATGTGAGCTGATGCAGAAATGTTATTAACCAGTTAAAGTAGTCAGTGTTGAAATCTCGGATTACTAACAGTAAACCCATAGCATACATATATTCCCAGTGTAACGTAAAGTTAGAGACTGTTTGCTTTAACAACCACCTGCAGGTCAAATATCTGTGTAAATTTGGGCGCTGATACTGTTGTTATTCATTCATTGCTCATCATATTTTAACTAACCCTCAGTATTAGTCTGTGTGGCAATAATATTAATCACATAGACTTACACTGAAGGAGGGACCCGAGCCAGAGACTAGGGGCTTTTTTTTTATTAAGAGTGTAAGCAATCACACAAAAAAAAGTTTTGAACGTTTCTTCAGAAAATGTATTTAAAAATGGTCTTTGACATTAGAGTTTTATCTTATTCTTTCTGTTTCCTCCCAGGGCATTAATGGACCCTTCCCGTTCGGACAGTCTTAAGATACAGAAACCACCTGGTAGCTCATCAGAGCTGCTGCTTTTGCCCTTTTCTAGGGTTCAGTGAGAGGAGGAACAGATTTGCTCTAAAGACTTGGTGACCCTTCCTCTCCCCCGAAGCATCACAACATCACATAAATGTGTGGACAAATCTGTTTGGCTCCAAATCAATATTGAACCAACACCTGAGTTACGCATGTGTGAATGCTAGTTTTAGATGAGTGCTAGAAATTCTAAAGAGATATAATGAGAAATACACCGTTTTTTGATCTGTATTGTCACATTACAGCAGTAAATTCAGATGTGTGAGTGAGTCCACGAATTCACAGGAGAAAGAGAGGCAGGATGGGTGGATGAATGAATGATGAGTGAATCTTACGAGAACATGTCCGAGTCATGTTTCACTCTAAAATCTATAGGAAAGCATAATTTTATATTTGATATTTTATTTTGAAAATAAAACATGTTTTTAGGACTTTTAAGATATATTTTGCCTCATGACAACTAAGCACATTCCCCCCCCCCCCCAAATTTTCATTACTCTAATAAAACTGGGCATTTTATTTTTCAGATTTTTTTGGTTATTCCAATTGTTCTCACATTTAATTCATTTTTGTATTGAATTTTAAAATGCACTTTTTTTTTATAAACCTAATTTAAATGCAACAAATTAACGTATGGCAAAAATATTTTACAATTTAAATATATATTTTTGCATTACATCAAATGATTAATTACCATGAAAATAATGTCACAATGAAGGAAATCTTAATAGTCCTAAAAACAGGCTTCATTTTCCTTAAGCAAAGTATAATTTTTCATTTCTTCCTTTTGATTTTGCGGAGAGATATGACTGGGGTTTGTTCTTGACAGGTTTTGCGGGAGTCACCTCAATATGTGTGCAACTGAGTGTTTCAGCCATGCACAAAAGCCATCAACAAAGAATTAATGCCTGTCAAGTAGTTTTATGACTTTTTCTTTATAAACTGAACAGTTTTGAGAAAAAAGGTCAATGTGAATACTTGAAGGTTAAATTGTGTAATTGCTTTCATATGGTCCTTTGCCAGCCACTTGTAATTGTTTATTACAAAACTGTTCTCTGGATTCAGTAAAAAAAAAAAAAAAAAAAAAAAGCCCACCAACCTGTACAGCGTACATGAGCACATCACGTCTCATTATATTGAAGTATACATCTGTACTGCCGCCACAGGTCAAGTCATAGCTGTAGTCAAAGATCTTGTTGCTGTTATCATATTCGTTTACATTAATGTTGTTCTGGAGTTCCAGAGTGCTGATGTTGGTTTCCAATTATAATGACTCAATCCATCAGAGATGATAGCAAGCAGATGTGGCTTTGGTTCCCTTGTTTACTGACCTAAGAGTTCACAAGCACGTCATTGATTTTCCCAGTCATACAGTTCTGTCATTCACCTAGACCTACGATGGTATTAAGCTGTTTTAAATGAGCTGAGGGTGTTTTAATGAGGGGAAAGTGTGAGAATGAGTTCATTTTAAAGGAATATTTTGGGTTAAATGCAAGTGGACATCATCTGCGACAGAAAATAATTTGGATTTGTACCTCTCTACCTGAAAATGCATTGACATCTATGTGCCTACAATTGAAGTCTGTGGCAAGCGCACTACTTCCATTGTAAGGGCATTTCCCTACACACTTTTTTTTTTTTTTTTTTTTATCTTATTAAGGTTCCAGTTATATTCTGTGGTAGCATATGCATTTAACCAAAAACGTTCTTTTTAATTTGTATTCTTGAGTTGTTGCTAAATGTTGAAATGGCAGATTTAGAATATTTTAATGCATAAGGGAGTTTTGTGGAGTTTATTTGGTTTAAATCGTGCCTCTGTGTTTGGTATGATGGAAAGCTTCTTGGATGTTTATATCTTGCTAAATATATCTGAAAGGCTGTTTTACTCACCATTTTCTGTTTTGCTGCAATGGTTAGGCAATTTATAAGACATAAACAAAACAAAATGTTAACAAGTCTCCTATAATGTTTTTCTTTATTGGTCTATTTACTGAGCTAAACGTTAGGTCACGAAGATGAAAGCGTTTAAACAAATTAGCTGCTATCCTCAAGCAGTATGCAAGTCAATGAGCCCAAACTGAGCTTTATGTCCAGGCAATAGAGATTAGTGTCAGATGTCCTGTTAAATTTAGCACGTCAGGCAATTCTTGTCCGTTTCCCCCCAGTTCTATGCACCTGGAAAATTTCGCCATTAACGATACCGACATTGCGTCCAGTGTTTTAGAAATGCTGTGGCTTCAGTTCTACATTGCAGATGATCTATGCAGTGTTTTAAGGGACAGTCCCTTCCATATTCCAAAAACTTGCACTCATAGTTGAAGCATAAATGAAGTTAATGTTCTGAAACTGGTCGCCGTTTTATGTTGCCGTTAGGACAGAAGTAAACTGACGTTTCGCCTAGTGCTCGGCCCATAAACAGCTCATTGGATAATGCCGTCGCTTCATCAGTCAAGTCTTCCTTTGAGCTGTTCTTATTGAATGTCCTCATCCCAAGCGCTGCACATTTCACAGCTTCCTTCCGATTTATAATTACACTCTGGATTTTTATTTTTTTTTTTTTATTTTTTTTTTTTTTTTTGGTGTTGCTTATGCATGTGAGAAGTGTGATTGATTCATTGCTGCATTATTGTCTTTTTTTCTGATTTCTTTCTTTTTTCTGTTAGATCTGTTGGGTTTTCTGCACCGTGGCATAGTGTATGATTGAGCGGAGAGTTTGCATAGAGTCCTATGATAGCACAGTGAAAAAGAGAAAATATGAAAAGCCTTTTCCTGTATGTATAATTGAACATTTGTATGATTAAATTAACACTGAAACAAATGTTTGTCATCTTGTGTTTTGCATGTAGCATATGTGACCAGTGTGATTTAATGCAGTTCCCAAAAGAACATCATGCCTTTTTTTTTTGTAACCACCTTTTACCTTGAAGCATGACCTTCAAAGTTTTTGTCGAATACTTGACCCAAAAATGAACATTTGCTAAAAATGCACTCACTCTCTAGCCATTCAAGATGTAGATGAGTTTGTTTCTTCATCAGAACAAATTTGGAGAAATGTAGCATTGCATCACTTGCTCACCAGTGGATCCTCTGCAGTGAATGGGTGCCGTCAGAATGAGAGTCCAAACAGCTGATAAAAACATCACAATAATCCACACCACTCCAGTCCATAATTTAATGTCTTAAGTAAAAAAAAACTGCATGTTTGTAAGAATCAAATCCTTCATGAAGGCATTTTAACTTTAAACTGTCACTTCTGGCCAAAATAGCCCATAGTTTAACACTTCTTCCAGTGAGAAAATCTCCTATTGTCCTCCCAAATCAAATCCACATAATCCAAATTCTTTGTTTAGTGTCGGACTGTTTTGACTTGTGTTCATATTTCTCTCCTGATTCAGGCAAGTTGATATTATAAGATATTATGGACTTGTATTTTAGCCGGAAGCAATGGTTAAAACGTTATTTTTTTCACACATCTTTTCACAAAGACATTAATTGATGGACTGGAGTGGTGTGGATTACTTTTGGATTGTTGTGATGTTTTTATCGGCTGTTTGGACTCTCATTCTGATGGCACCTATTCACTGCAAAGAACTGAACATTTTCTAGCCCCAAAAGCCTGAATATCATTACCTAAGCTCAAATGCAGGATGTTTGTCTCTTTGACTAGCTTCACTTTCCTTTGTCATGTTTGAAGTCTCAATGTCGCCTTTTAATCCACTTGAATTGTGGTGATTTTTAGTGGATGTATGAAGTTAGTTCACCTCCGGTTCACCCAAGTGTCCTAGCAGAGAAACCACAGATGTTGTTTATCACATTAGCTGTGGACATGTTCAAACTAACCTTTACAACCACTGAGTCTCTATACCGTAAAATCCATCAAACTTACTTTGTGAAGTGTTTTGCTTTAAATGTGCTATTTAAAATAAATCACTTGTGATATTTTGTTATCTAATCAGTGAGATTCACACATCTTTAACTACTTTTAACTCATTTAAAGATATTTGACCTTCAAGACAGGTTTACTTAGTATACAGTTTCAGCAGAATTTCACTAGTGATGAGTATATTTTTATGCCTTTTATGATCAAAACCATGTCTATTTCTCATCGTAAACTGAATTCCAGTACAACCCTGATGTTCTATGGCCCTTCAGGAAGAATATAACCTTGTTTAAACTAATTACACATAGATGGGATGTGTTGATCTGTGCTGAGGAGACCATATCTAGGCAAATATTTGCTCACGTCTCAGGTCTTGTGCAACTTGCCTTGGCACTATCATATTATTACCCACCTGACAAACATGTAAGATCATAGAAAAACCTTAAACAAATGCAAAGCATTTCCTCTTGGTTTGACAGCTGCTCTTCCTCAAGACTCAAGTACTTGTGTGGGCTCTGGGAGTTTGAAGCGGCAGGCAAATTCTGTGGTATTGAGCTGATGTTAATGGGGTTTTGTATAAACACACTGATTTAAGTCAAATGAGCCTTAAGCATTTTGTGTTTAAATATCAGCAAATGTTTTCTGGTGCGGAAAAAGGTTGAGTCCGTTTTTATGCCATTTCCCTATTTAACTCCCTAAATCCAATTTTTCCTGGTGTCAGTAAAACCTCACGTATCAAGGCGACAACTGCAAACAAGGAAGTTTCAGACTTCAGACTGCAGGGCATTGTCATTTGTGTATTTCAACAGAACAACTTACTTTAAATACTGCAGGGTATGTATCATCCAAGACTGTGCCTTTTCATAATGCTTCTGTAGTGTGAGAGGTAAATACACAAATTTATACTTGGTGTTTACACAGTAGGGTGTAATAGTTTGTTGGTATAGTAAGTAAACCTGTCAGGCAGTCTCGAAGGGCAAGTATCTTATGCCTAAGAGCTGATACGCAGCACTCTTTGCTGTGTTGCTTAGAGTGATGCAGAAAACGCTGATAAATCATACAAGCCAGGTGACTTTTGAGGTGATATAATGTAAGCCTGGTCAGTTTTGTTGTTTACATGGTGGTTTTGGGTTTCGTCAAGCTATTTGAAATAGTGAATGTGTGCAAGAGCAGTTTGATTACACTGATATCAGCACTGGACTGTGACCATTTCTAACTGACTGCAGAGAGTTTGACATGGGACTACAGGTCTATATGTGCATTTAGACCTGTAGTCCCATGTCAGACTCTCTGCAGTCAGTTAGACATGGGACTACAGGTCTATATTTACATTTTAAGATGATCTTATCTATAGTACCTATAGGTAGGATAAATAGAGGTAAAATTGAATACTTTCTGATTGGTGTCATTTTTTAAATCATTCCATACTAGTTTACCATGAAGTACAGAACAGAATAATGAACAAATACCATCATAAATGAGGTAGGTCAATGCTTAAGTGTCCCCACTTTACCTGTATAGATCGTAGTCAGGTGATTGGTCAGCTGATGAAATGTCAGTAAACTTGCTTTCTGAAATGACAGAAGAAAACCTTCAGTAGACAAAAACTCAAATTGTGCAAATTGTGAAAATTATGTAATCTAGGATCTTTATAAAGTAGGCCTACCTGTCATTGTAAAGACTGCAAGTCTTGTTTTCATCCGCGTTAAATTTCAATATGGCGTCTAACAGTTATAGGCCCGGTGTCCTGACATTTTATCATACCTGTCAGATTTTCCTACCTGGGCTTACTGCGCATGCGCACACCAATATTTCATCCTTTTTCTCACGCTGAACAACAATATTTAATGTATCTGCATTACTGTAAGGGTAGGTTTAGGGTTGGGGTAGGTGTATACGTTAGTAAAACACAATCTAATAGGTAGAAAAAAAAATGTATTATTGGTTTCTGGTAGCTGTATACCTTATAGCCACAACTGCGAATATAACACGTAATTACTGTATTTGCATTACTGTAAGGGTAGATTTAGGGTTGTGGTAGATGTAGACATTAATAAAACATAATTTGACAGGTAGTATTTTTCGTTGTCGAATTGTACTACCTACTGTTTTAATGGGAGGTAGCAAAATCTGACAGGGTAGCACAAATCGACAGAACACCGGTTTCACAGACCGGGCTTAGACTAAACCAGGATTAGGCCATAGTTCAATTAGGACATTTAAGTAATTTTTGTAAACATGCTTAGGAAAAAACAGTACTGGTGGGCATCTTGAGACAAAACAAAGGCACTGATATATTTTAAGATCAGTTAGTTCAAGTTTCTTTCAGTTGAAACAGCTCAGACTTACATTTTAGTCTAGGACTAGGCTTAAGCCTTGTCTGTGAATGTCTTTATACTATTTAAGAAATGACTCGATTCTCTTTCCTATCACGATCGATGACCATAGTAACAATGTGCTGCTTAGAAGATCGACAAAAACATAACCAATGTTATTTACATAATCGTTTTTGTTAGATTTACATAAATATACATGTACCACAACACAGAGAGCTTTTTTTTAACGCTAGATAGTTTAAAAGACGCTACACTTTGTTTCTGAAAATCCTTTTTACAAACTACGCTTGTACAACTTTAGCTGCTTTATAAACTTGTGTACATCTAGAATAAAGTGATAAATATTGACGGTATTTACGTTTTGCGATAAAATGATAAAGATTACCACGGAAAGCGCTCGAGCGGTTACTGTTGCTATGGTTTCCACCTCAGGCAAACGCGCGTTCTGTTACCGAACTGTTTTGGCGCCAAATGATAAGCGTTCTTACGTACGTAATCTAACTTTTAAGTTTATTTCGCTACACTACAACTTCTTAGCTATACTGCGTTATACTAAAACAGTGCATCTTCTCAAGTTTCTACATTTAGGCTAATCACTTTCAGATTGTGACACCTCACCTTAGGTGATCCTAGTTTTGTGCATGACTCACTTAAGTATCTGTAGAAACACGTTTTAGTTTCGTTTAACCCTGTACCTAGAGGTAACATTTTAGAACTGTCTACTATTTTAACTGGGCAGGCTAATATGTTTGCTTTTTCAAAGCACTATTATAGTAATTTGCGTAGTTCTAACAAACACATGTAAAAGTGCCTTGTATGCTATTGATAACACTGCACAATGTTTAATAATCAGAAAGTTTCTTGTCTTTTTTATCTAAATGAATCCTCTGATGAGGGTAAAGAAGATCAAGTACACTAAAAAAATGTTTAATCGTGCTTATAAAAAAAAAAAACTTTTAACATTAATGTTTCATGCTGAAATCAATGTAGAAATACAGGAAAACCAAGGAAGTAAACTAATTAGGAACAGGTACCAGGCTAGTTTCAAGTACATTGTCATCCTCAGATTTTAATCGTATAGTCATTGTCAAATTATATTTAGTCATTACAAAATGTCTTACAGAATTTACTCTGGAACATTTTAGTAGGAAAAATCCAGAATAAATGCCACAAGAGATATCTTCGTTACTTCCAGCAGAACCTTCTTAATTTTCTTTTACTTCATTTATACAGTTGTGGTATTGACCACAAGAGCTAGAAAATAAATTCTTCTCATTACCACTTTGCACGCTGAACGACGTCACTAGAGTGTTCTATTCATAACACGTTTGGTTAGCTAATTTTAGGCTTCAAAGGATATTTATACTCAACAACACTTCCTAATTGACAGCCTTTTATGAGGGTACATCCACACATAAATAAACTTATGCCCAAAAGGCACTATTCCTAATGCTTTCAGCATCCATCATGGAGCAGTCTGAAGGATTATGGATTGAACCCAACTCAAACTCATGTGCAGTCTCTGTGGGTTTCATGTGCAGTCTCTTTCACAATGAGCCATTGACAGCATCAAGTGAGTTCTAGGTGTGCACATTCTGACAAATGGCTCAACTGAACTTCATCATAAACGGACACCTTTGGCGGTGGCAGTAACATTTCTGTCCATAATTGGTTATATAGTGCATGAGAAAGTTGTTTCAAAGTAAGACGGTGAAAAGAGCACATCTTTTACCTGCAGTCTTTCTAACTGCCATGCAAATGAACCCCCTCTGGGAAATGTACTAGACAAACAAAAATACAGAGAAGGAGTGCAAAGTAAACCTTTGTTTGGAGCAAGACATTCCACAAGTTTCCCAATTCTTATCTGAGCAGTTGTTGCTCTTTATAGTATGGAAATAACATTCAAACCTGTGTTAACCTGTTATAGACATTCAGGGATGATATGCAGCATTTGGACTAGATCACTGCAAACATCATAATCCTAATATCTTTGTATTTTTCTAAACATCCTTAAAACAGTATAAATTTACAGTGTGAGTTTAGTTTATCCTGTTGCATTCGCAGGTTTCTTCACAGAATTTTTGCAGTGTAAAAAGATACCAAAATTATCAGGTTTTTCCAAAGAAGTCAGTGGAATAGCATGCAAAATGATGGTCTGATATCCAGTCTTTCTCTCGCTCACTCACGTCTTTATTTTCTGTTATCAATAAAGTCTGTATTAAGTGTGTGTGTGTGGTTTGCATTGGTGTGTCTGTTTAACTGTGCAAACATTTTGGCATGCTGCGTGCTTGCAGACGTATCTTCAGCACATTGACGCACAAACTCTCACACTCAAATGCGCAGAAATATTCGGAAATGTACTTTTTGTTTTGCATCACAATTTGTTACCAAGAGAAACATCTTGAACAGTGATACATCTGTACTATAACACCCGCACACAGATAAATATAAATATAAAATATACATATATTTGCACAAAGACGAATTATTGTATAAAGATTTGTTACAACTTTTTATTTCATTTTCTTAATGCAAAAATTCATTGCCTATATATATATATATACTCCAAATAAAAACTCTATATATTTTGCAGAAACTTTTCTTTAAAATTATTCTTTCAAATTATAATTATAATGACAATAATTCATGTCTTCTGGTTTTATGATTTTGTGCACATGCAACAATAAAATAAAAACTATGGACTGAAATTCACAAAACATCTAGGCCATCTTGCCATATTTACCCCGATCATATTTTTCATAACTGTTGTCATTTAAGATTAAAAAGCGGATGTCAGACATTTAATCAGGCAGTTCCTCTGCTAACTGTGTCTTTCCTCCTTTGAGGGTGGGGGTTAGTGGTCCACAACAACAGACTGGCATGTCAAACGCCTTCAGACTGGGAATAGGGCTCTGAGACAATGTTTACACAGCTTAATAAGGCCTGTGTATAAAACTGCGACGGGAGTCAATGAAGCAGGCATTCCTTCACTAACTCTTACTTGAAGTCTTGAGCACACCCACATCAGGTGCACTCACACACACACACACACACACACACATACACTCTTGTAACTAGCAGTATTAATCATTGAGGTTAGTAATGTGGCACTCCACAATTCCAGCGTGTCGCGTTCCCTGTTGAGTCTGTAGGAGGCCTAGAATTAGATCCACATTTGAGAAACAAGCAGAAACCAAAGGAATCAAGCAAAGGCCTTCCTGATCACACCTGCAACACTGTCTTCATCTGGACAGGTAAGTCTGCACGGCTACCTCCTATCAACCCACTTTCAAGGGCAACAAACCTGTTATTACAGCTTTGGTATTTTTATCTGTATTTAAGAATACCCAGCTAACAGTGAACGTTCTCAGAATGTTCTGGCAATGTTCTCTCAATGTTATGAACAAATATTCTTCAAATATTCTATGATGGTTTAGAGAACATTCAAAAGTAACATTCCCATATGTTTGCAAAATTATTAAATCGAATATCTTAAACATTCACATAACCAAGAAAAAAGTAAAAAAAAAAAAGGAAATTCAGAGAACATTTTCATAGCTTAATGGGAACGTTAGCACAATGTTCTTAGAACAAATTTTTGTATTGAGTACAAAACGCTTGAGTGCTTTGAATTAGTTTTGGCCACACCAAAATTGTGGCTATAAATGAATACACTCATTTTAAATAATTAAAATTGCATGTGTTGAAGCAGATAGTAAAGGAAAAGCATCATTGCACATGTTCGTCTTTCACTAGTGTTTAAAACCATGCCAGGATGCACCTCAAGAAGTTGGGAAGAAGCTCAAATTTGAGATTGAGTTTTCATTTGTGCAACATCTGTTTGTCACTAAATCATTCCCATACTTCTATTTGTGCTACTTTATAGTTTTATGACTTTAATATTTTTGTCAAATGAAGAAATTGGTCATAATAAAGAATGAGGAGGCATGTCCAAACATATGACTGGTAATGCGACTTTCACAGACTTTTTCACTAACTGTTCCCACCTGGTGGAATGACCTGCCCAACTCAATCCGAGCAGCTGAATCCTTAGCCATCTTCAAGAAATGGCTAAAAACACATCTCTTCCATCTTTATTTAACCCTCTAACTCTAGCACTCTCTATTCTAATTCTATTTTATCTATCTGTCATCTTTTTATTAAAACAAAAAAACACCCTTGACCCTCTATCAATTGCATATTTATTCTCTAACTGCTAGTTTTTTCTTTAAAAACTAACACTAGCTTTCTTTTTTTCTTATCTACTTGTTTCTTTATTAAAAAAAATTCTGATACTATTTTTCTATATACAATCTACTTATTTTCTTTAAAAAAAACAAAAACCTTGCTATGTGTACTGCGTTAGGTTAACCGAGACTTGTCATAGTACTTGCATGTTGTTGCTCTTTTGTTGGTTTTGATTGTTTCTATTGTCCTCATTTGTAAGTCGCTTTGGATAAAAGCATCTGCTAAATGACTAAATGTAAATGTAAATGTAATGCAGGTTTTGTGTGGCAAAACACACAAATGCATTCATAAACATGCGTATTTAAGTTCTCCAGGCAACCGAGCAATCAGCCTTATCACCAGCTCACATCATTGATAGAGGCCGATATGAACTCAGATGGTTCTGAATGCACCTGTTCTCAAGCTGACACAGATCACCTGTCGTTCACATGCGATGTGTCCTTATTTAGAAAGATAAAGGGAACTTGTCTCAAAAATTAAAAGGTGTAAAGCTCTTAGGTTTTCAAAATGTCATCTGGCTGGCCTCCAGAACACCACCAGCAAACCACAAATGACTGTTTTTTTCCCCTGAAGGGAAAAGTGCAAGTGACTTGTGCTCTGGCTGACATCCAAATCCTTCAGAAGAAGAAAAGAGCTCAATTCCCAAAGGCAAACGTAAAGTTTCTATTGATTTCCACTGAGGCTAAGCACAGTACTGTGACTAAGCTAAAGTGTTACATTGTACTGAGTGACTAGGACTAAACTGATTATTGAGTTTTGTTGAGTTAGCTTACAGTAAATGTCAACTTTTCCTTAAAGCAATAGATCAAAAATATTATGTTCCAAAGTTGCATGAATTCTATTATTATTTTTTTAAGTAAAAGAGTCCATATATAACTTAAAATATAGTGCATACACTGAAAAAAAAAAAATTATATATATATATATATATATATATATATATATTTACTTTTGATTTTGTATGATATTTTGTGTCATTTTTTAAGCTTGATAGTAAAAATCACAATTTGTTTTCATTATATGGAAAACAGTTGCTTGAATACCTTACAAAATTAGGGTTTGGGACAACACGAGAATGACATGATTTTTTTTTTATTTTTAAGTGAGCTATTCTTTTAAAAATGAGATATTTGATTCCAATCTTTTGGTCACAGTATCAAATGATGTCAAATGAGATTGACAAGTAGATAACCTAACTGAGATGTCAGAGAAAACCTGGCACAGGTACATCACACCTGCTCCAGGTCGAGGAAGTAGAACAAACACGTTAGCAGAGGAGAATAAATGTGATGTTGAGTAATGAAGAAATCCCCTGTACGATTTCACTTGAGCTTAAAGCTCCCAGAATGAATCAGAGATGCTTATCAAGTGGTTGAGTGACTTAATATGGCACTTTGCATATTACCATGCCATGCCAGTTTTTGTTCAAACAGCTGGGTGGGTTGTGTTTGTAAAGAAATTATGGCAAAATTCAAAGTTTTTACAGTCTTACAAGACAGATATATACATAATGTCACAGAACAATGCAACAAATTTGCATATTCATTTTAAATCAGTGAAAGATGTGCCATAGCATCTTTGATCTTTAAAACATCATTTCCTTACTATTGTAGGCTAATAATTCCAGTCCGAGTTTGCTCATTAATGAAACAATAAAATGAATATTCATATATGACATATGAAATATATTATATAAAATATATTTTGGCTATTAAAGCCCCAGAAACACTTAAACACACTTTAAAATGTCAGATGTCTTGTATGGTTTTGACACAGGCTTTTCACTTGAAATAGTTAACCCTGGGTCATTCTAAACCTGGGTAAACATAATCCTGGTTTATCTTGTTTCACGTTTCACAGTGCTCATAATTTACCCGGCTTTAACAATTAATCCTGGGTAGAAATAAATTTACACTTTACGTTCCTAAACCCCGGGTTAACGTTTTTATTTGCATATTTGCGAGGTCAGTGTCAATTGACTGGACGAACACAGCAGGCGCCATGTTTACATAACGATCGTATCCTCATACGATCGTTATTCCCTTCCCAGGGAAAGCAAGAGCTGATAAAATGTAAAAAAAAACTGTAACTTGAATGCAATGTAAGTCGCTTTGGATAAAAGAGTCTGCCAAATGTATAAATGTAAATGTAAATATCGCCGACTGTTTTTTCCTGAATGGACTTTTCGGACGATGAGAGTAAGAAAAAAATTACCTTAATAAATCTTTTTGACGCGTTAGTGTTTACACAATGCGTGGTGTTTCCGTAACCGTCCAAAAAACGTGAATATGAGCCACGCTATTGGCTGTCGGTTGCTAAGCATATAGCCATAACATTCAACGTTGCACATTTAGTGCTCCTAACTATTGCTGCTAACCCCACTTCTAAAAGGGCTTTTCACACTGCTTTCAACCCTGGGTTATCTTCATTCTAAACCTCGTTTTTAACCCCGGCTAAAAAGGACTTCCGAGATGTCTATTCAGGAAAATTTTGATAGTAGTCTACAATATGAGAACGCTCAATGCTGGGCGTAAACACGTCACCTGCTGTAATGACACTGACACTGCAAATATGCAAATAAGAAAGTTAACCCGGGGTTTAGCAGTGTACTTAGTGAAAAATAATTTTATAGGCTAAATACATTAGTTGTTAACCCAGGGTAAATTACGAGCAGTAGAGCAGGGTTTGAAATAATCCAGGGTTAACTATTTAAGCCCTTAAAGTGCCCCTATTATGAGGTTCATATTTTGGTTTTGGGAGTCCCCAACAACAGGTTGACATGCATGCAAGGTCAAAAAACACTTTCATTTTCTTATAATATGCATTTATTTTTACCTTATTTGCTCAACGACTCCCAAACGATTCGTTCAACGATTCATTTTTCCAAACCCCTCCTTTGCGTGACGCTAATCTGCGTGATTGGTCCATTTCATTTAAAGCAGTGTTTGTGAGCTTTTAACACTCCAAAAGCGGCACCTAGTGGCAGTGAATGAATTTGCATTTTCATTCAGATCAACGCGAAAATCCAAGTTTTCCCAGGTCTGCGCGCGCAACAAGTGGGCGGGCAATATGCTAATGTTTCATTCTGACGTCAACATGAAACGGTTTGGGATTCGTTTTAAAAACGACTCCTTTCAATGATTCAGAGTCGACTCTCTTTTGAGAGACAATAACTTTATACACGGTGCACTTTCAGATTTAAAAATTTGCATGATGTTTTCATTCACTTAGAGCTGTGTTACACACTGCATGAAACGTAATTTTCAAAAATCCATAATAGGGGCACTTTAAGTTACAAGTGTGAAATGTAGGCTAGCATTACCATGAGGGTTTAGAAGCAGGACAACTCAGGGTTAAGCTAAGTCTGAAAAGCCATATTTTGTTATCTACTGATATTCAGTCAATTTTAAGTGTGCTATAAAACTCTAAATACTTTTTGAGGCCACTTTACATGGATATGAGCATTTGTAGCAAGTATTTTGACCTTGGTTAGTATATTTATTGGTTCTGTTGATGGTTTTTCAGAATCAGCCAGTCGTTGTGCGACACATCACTGGAGCTCAGTCATATGGTGGGGAAGCCACCACACTAATTGCTTGTAATGATTGCCAAATCTTTTATGTTCTTATGATGTGAACAAGCTGAGTATTGCGCAGCTGTTATTGAAACCCTGCAGTTGACGGAGCATTTCTTCCTGTAAGAGAAGTTTGCTGTGAGCACGGCATGTGCACACTGATACACAACCTAATAGACTCATTATTAATAGGTAATGTTTTGCTATTGAACTGAGCTGTGCTGTTTGCTATGCTGGGAGAGATTCCAACACATAGCAAACATATAAAGAATAGAGAAACTAGAAAATTAGAAGAACTAGAAGAAAATGAAGCCTATTTTTCTTTTCTGTATGCTTTTAAATAAGTGTACCATACATAAATCACTATAAATGAAGCCTATTTTAGGACCTTTCTTTCTTTAATAATCATTCACAATTAATCATTTCATTTATATAAAAATGTCATAATGCAAAAAAAAAAACCTCTGTTAACATTTTTATTTTCTGTGTGCTTTTTAAATTAGTGCACCATGCATAAATCACCATAACTGAAACCATAATTTATGAGAATTAAAGATTTTTTTGTGGATGTTTTTTCTCAATAATTGTTTAGTTATTTTATTTTAATTTTAAATCACTTTAAATTATTTTTCACTTTATTTTTTAATCACTGCAACAATGACATATATATATATATATATATATATATATATATGCACCATGCATGAATACAGTAGGTGTATAGTAATGTGACTGCTAGGAAGGGCCAGTCTTGTGTCTTCTGGTGTGAGACGCTGATAAACAGTGGTTATTCAGCACTGAGTGCTGCTGACCTGGCAAATGGAGCGGCTCTTAACCCTTCCAAAATGAATTTTAGAGTCTTTAACCAAACTCATTTAAGGATCAGTCACGGGCCTAATCCCGTGCCTGGGGAGCATGTTTGCATCTCCTCACCGCTGCTTTTTCTCTGCTGGCCAGAGTCAATATGACTAAATGTGCCTGTCTAATGGGCTTATCGCAAGCTGTTGCCAGCAAGAGTGGACACTAGGTTACAGACTTGAAACTAAGCCGGCCCCAAAAGCACACTCCAGCTTTTTCCTTGGAGAGGAGAGGGAGGGGGATGTGAAAGCAGCAGGCGGTTGGAGATGAGAACGGGGATTCCAGGAAGGATAACTTCATTTCCTTTTGGGTTTACTCCAGGCCAGCTTCAAAGATACGGTCCGGGGCCTCCGTTTGTGTTTGCATACAGAGATGTGAAAGAGCGAGAGACAAACGGTTTGACCTCTGACCTTCTGTCATTCCTTCACCGCATCCAACGTGATGCATGCAGTAACAGCAGTGGAGTTTTGACACTTTTTGCTACTTGAAGTCTTGACAAATGAAACGTCCTGGAATAAAGATCCTATCAAGTAATATGTCACATTTTCATCTCATTTTTCATAAAACAAAAAAATAAATGAGCAAATATACTTACTTTATAAAGACATGATGTTAATGATGCCAATTCGTAGTTTTTAGTTTAAAAAAAATGTAATTAAAATATAAAAGTACAAACTGTATCCATAAATAGCAGATAACTGAAAATTGAAATATAAAAATAAATAATAAAATGAAAAATAAAAATAATACAAATAAAATAAAAATAAATAATTATGAAAATTGCTACAGTAAGGTTTCATTTGTTAACATTAATTACATTAGTTAGCATGAACCTAGAATGAAAAATACCGATAAATTATTTATTATTCTTAATGTTAATTTCAACATTTACTAATGCATTATTAAAATGTCATTTACTAATGCATATTAAAAAGTTATATCCGTTAATATTATTCTGAACCTGAGCTAACACAAACTAACAATGAACAGTTGCACTTCATTAATGAACATTTAAAAGGTTATTTTAACGCTATTATTGTTATTATTGATATTATTGACTTGATACCCTTCTTTTCATTTCTTTTTCCATTTGTGTGTGTAGTCTGAGATGGTGTTGTTTGTTTTTGTTACAATTTAGAAAATAGCGGAAAAAAATTGAAAATGAAAAGATTAAATTTTGTGATTTTAAAACTTTATACATTTCTTATAGTGGTGAATTTAAAAGACCTTGAACAAGGGACAAGCTCAAATTATGGCAAATGTACTTTTGAAAGCTTTTAAAAATGAGGGAAAAGTCAACTGAGCCACACAATAAAAGGTTTAAGCCATTATAATCCATCCTTTAAAACTTGAATGATTGTTTTCTTTTTATACCTCTTTTCCTCTGCTATTGCTGGGTGTGGAGCAATCTGACCATTTTATGAATGACGGCAATGGTGTGTCCAAACAAACGGAGGTTGTCTGAGAGCATGTGGTAGATGAGGAATGTCCTGTAGACATACTCTCTAATGACAACAGACAAGCGCGTCTTACTCTCCATCTGTGCCGTGAATTTTAAATCAAACAATTATGGCCACATATTTACTTATGAAGAGAGGAGGCTGCCCGATAAATACCCTCACAGGATCTATATATGAAACTTTTATGGCTTTCAATAAAACATATGAAATCCAAAGCAGTGCAAAGAGGAAAATGTCAATGCCAGGATAATCCAGAATTCAGAGATGTGGTTGCTTGCATCACCAAAATTAAAGGGAAATTTTTGTTAAAAAAAAAAAGAAACTTCTGTCATCATTTACTCATTTACATGCCTTTCCAAACCTGCAAAACAAAAAAACAAAACAAAAAAAGAGCATTTGATTTTTAAATGATGACCGAATTTTCATTTTTGGGAAAACTGTCCCTTTAAGACTGGAGAAAATCTTGAAAATTCTTGTGAACCATCTGTTTCTGCTTTCATAAATGCAACTATGACATTCGAACACTTAGTCGTGTGTCCAAATTACAGTTGTACTCACTTAACCTAAGCAGGCTTTGTTCGTTCCGACAGCCTCTCATTGGCTGCCTGCGATGTTCTTCACGTAACGACAAGACCTTCATGATTTATGATGTTCCTTGTTTCTGTCACGACTCACAAGGAATATTTTACAGCCTTCTTGCATTCCTCAGAGTAGTTTCTTAGATGCCCCTAAGACACGTTTTAATATTACACAGCCTTTACTCAAAGAACTACTTTTATTTTTAGGAAAGGTTCAGTGTCAGCATCCACAATGCAAATGCATGATTGTGGAAACCTTTGCATGGGAAAGAACCACTCATATTTTATTCAGAAAATGTAAAAGTATAGTACAGTTTATTAATAATTTGATTTAGCTCGTTGATTTTCATTTGCTAAAATTTTAGTTCAAGTTTTGTTACTGTATGTGCATTTTGCCATTTTTAATTTTGATTATTAAAATTAATTACATTTAATTTTTAACATTTATTTATTTGTTTGTTTATTTAGTTATACATTTATTTCAATTAGTTGCAAAGGCAATATTTCTATTTAATTGAGTTTTTCGTTACTATTTATATTTTGTTCTGTTTTAGTTTTATTTAAGGTTTTTTACTGAAAACAATATTATTAGATATTATTTGTTTTTTAAAGTTTCTAATGAATTAATGAATAATCTGTTTTAGTTTTAGGAATTTTATATTACATTAGATAAATACATTTTATTTAATAAATAAACAAATAAATGAATAAGTTATTTATAAATTAATAATTATTTATTGAAATATTCAACTATTATTTTTTAATTTATTAAAACTAAAATATGTACAAAATATATACATTTTTATCTATTATTAATATTTATTTATTCATTGTATTGTATTACAGCTTTATTTCAATTACTGAATTTTTTTTAACAGTTTTAATTTTAGTTAACAGTATTATCCCTGATTTATATTGATAGATATCAGTATTTTGACAGCCACGTGTGTTGACGTGACCCATGGCCTCCTAACAGCTTGTTGTCTTTGTTCTTTTGCTTGTTCTTCTCTTCTCATTTCACTTTCACTTTCTTCTCATTTTGCTTTCGTAGACGACTGTTTCAAGACAAACTGTTTAAGGAAACTCTTGCTTTCGACCGGCAGTTTAAAAAGACATTTCTCTGTGGCTATTAGTGCTTCGGAAGCATAATGATCTTCCAGTGAAGTTGTAACCCGAGCTGCTCTTTCCTTCAAGCAATCTTCCCACCTTTGTATCTTTACCTCCTGGCCACTGGAGATGGATATCACCTCCAGCCCCGCCTCTCCTGTCATTCTACATCTGAAGCATCTTTTCCTCTTTTTGCGATTTGATTAAAAACTCATGCTGACACAGGAGACAGGAGACGAGGGACGGCACCTTGAAAGCAGTCCTCCAAACCGCTGCTCTGCTCCAGTGTCACCCGTCATTCTGTACAAGTGACCCATGAGTAAGTGACTCAGTCAAATCCAGTCTGCTTCCCCCATGCTGCACTGACTTTCTGCGTTCATTCCCATTCGTCCTGGAAGCCTTAAAAACAGAAACAGCATCGTTTAGGCTCAGTCTTTTCTTTGGATAGGATGAGTTAATTGGCTATGGATCACCAAAACTTTCAAGAGCTAGCAGTTTGCTGAATGCTCTGGTCTATGGCTGGTCTTTTACACACTACATAGTCATATAATTGGATAATATCGAGGTGTATGGTTTAATAACATCTCTTCTCTTTCATTTCTGCAGGAGACAATGGCCAGTCCTGTCCGAATCCAGTCAGACAGCGCTGTTCTTCAGCCGCCACACTCCACAGGCTTCACCGAAAGCTCGCTGGCCCTTCTTAAGCGAGAAGATGGCTTGGAGACGGTCGACCACAAACCCCGTCTCGACGGCTCGGACCGAGGACATCCGGGACTCTATCTGTCCTGCTTCGACATGCTGTTCACCGAGGACGCCGCCTGGCTGGTGAGGGTGTCGGATTCGTCCGCACCCGCGGGCTTCGGGCCCAGGCTGGAGCCCTGTCAGGAGCCGGAGCAGTGTCCGGTGATCGACAGCCCTGGGCTGAGAGCCTCCCCGCTGTCTCCTACTCTGGAGGAACAGGTGGAGGAGAGATCTTTAGAACAGGTGCAAAGCCTGGTAGTGGGAGAAGTTCTGAAGGACATCGAGACCGCTTGTAAACTTCTCAACATCACACCCGGTAAGATAATATTGATTTTCTGCTGTTGCAGAATTATTCCAATTAAAAATAAAAATAAATAACATATGTTTAAAAGAAAATGTTATAAAATATTATTTTAGATGAATTAAAAATAGTTCAACATTGACATTTTTGAATTATTCTATATGAAAATATTAATAATATTTCCATTAAATAAATGAACTATTATTTAAATCATTTTCAAATATATTCCGTAGAATACATCAACATTATTTAAATATTATTTTGATGAATAAAGATAATAAGATGTATGAATATTTCTATATTTTGGAAATATTAATATAATTTAAATAAAAAAAAATATTTTATGCATTTTAAAAATAACATTTCAATATATCATTTTAAATGAATGAAAATTAAAGAATTAATTAATGAAAAGTAAAGAAATATACTGGTCTTTTTTGGTGCAAAAATGTCTTGCTTTCAAAACGTTTGTTCCAAATATTTAATGTGTTTATGTTAATCTTAAACATTACTCGAGTTTAAAGATGTTTAGGCAAAAGTAACATGGTGATAGTCCTACATTTATGCTGGTATAGTTCATTAGATTCAGTTTACAGTTAGAAACTGGTGTGAACACTGAATTTAGATTAAATTAAGCTTAATTCAATTCAATCCAGTTCAGCTCAAGTTTATTTGTATAGCGCTTTTCATGATACAGATCATTGCAAAGCAGCTTTACAGAAAATTAAAGTTTGTACATTATATTTAGTAGTAGCTTATCAGTGGTGACTATGTCAAGTTGATGTCCATATGGCAGAAATGTACAGTAAAAATCATGCAGTTAGTTAATGGCATGTAATCAAACAGACAGTGAACACTATTAACAGCAATGATTATATGTTGTGATCAAACTTATAGCAAAATTTGGTAGTTTTGTGATTAGATTCTGATTCTATCATTCTATGCATGTTGCAATAAAGCTGTTAAATAAGCCAGGCAAGAAAAACACAAGTAGAGTCTGATATACAATTTTAACAAGATCTATACTATAAATTTACATTAGAATTCACAGAATGTGATTTTATGCATATGCCAATAGATCCCAATCAAGATGTGTTACAGAAACAGTACAGGTCAGATATTCATGCAAAAAAAGAGAACCATATAAGAAGCTATAGTAATATATAACAGAGATATGATGCCAGATACACTCACGTATTCAGACAACATTAAACTGTTATAAAGCATGAATTCAGATTTTGTTTAGATTAGATTCAGATTATAATTCTATGCATATGCAATATCATGCATATTCAGATATAGCAGAGTGAGACGTTATGTATTAAGGTCAAATATTTCTGTAAAATACATTCAGAATATGCTCATAAATATAACGCCTAACAAAAAAAATACTTCAACATGAAATACCGTAACACAGCCATGACGCTCAGCAGTAAAGCGCAACATGCTGATATTATCATCATGACACTTATTCAAATGAACAACTCGCCATTCATCACTCATGTTCAGTGTGAGTGACAGACAGCCCTGAGTTATGATTGAGCCGTGCAAACAGTCATAATGAAACTGTTAGAAAAGGTCTTTGACTCCAGCAGCCCTGAAGGCAGCTGAACGCATATAGACCAGGATCTGCCTAATCCTCCGGAGTTTCACTAATGTACTGAGAGCTTTCCTTAAGGGCATTCAAACCCCTCCTGTGTAACGATGATGTGCAAGCAAACATTCAGCGACGTCTCGCAGATATTGTATCTTAAAATAGCCAGTGGCATGTCCTATTGCAGTTGATTTATTGATTTGTCCGTATTAGCACATTAATGAAATTTGTGGTATCATGCTAAATTTTGTGTCTTTATACAGTCACACCACCTTACGTAAACACCCATCCCCACTGTTTGCTCTTTTGAATGGCGCTCTCCTTCACTAAGACGTTTCAAAACATTTGGAGTCTGCCCAAACAGCTCTGAATCCCAACAGTGTGGGCGCTCCAGACTGATCGCGTATCTGATCTGATCTGATCTTTCAGACCCGATGGAGTGGAATTGTGGGAACGTTCAGAAGTGGCTGTTATGGACGGAGCATCTCTACAGGCTCCCGCAGGTGGGAAAGGCCTTCCAGGACCTGGATGGCAAAGATTTATGCTCCATGAGCGAAGAAGACTTCCGACAGCGTTCGCCACAGTGCAGCGAAACTTTACACGCACATCTGGATATATGGAAATCAGGTGAAATACTAATCGTCTGATCAGTGTGTGTGTGTGTGTGTGTGTGTACTGAGTTAACTAAGCACTTACTACAGTACATGCAAAGGACTGTCTGAATTTAGGGTTGTGCAAACTCAGGATATAAGAATTCACTCCCTTTCATTTAATCAGTGTGGATTTGAATTGAATTAGCCAAACAGGAAGTTGAATCAGAGTTTGAATGGCAGGAAACTCACTAAAATGCCGTTCAAAGAAATACCGCACAGTGGCAGTGTTGTTATTGGTAACTAAATCGAAAACTATTCAATATTGTTTTCATTAATTGAAATAATAAAACAAAAAGGTTAAAACGTTAAACTTAAAAAGTTAAAGATTAGAAAGTTAAATTTAAACTTAAAAACATTAAATGAAAATTAGAAATGTTCTTTTGTCAGCTAAAAAAAAAGAGTAATAAAATTCACAACAACACAACAAAAATCACTAAAACTTAAACTAAAAATGAAAATAAAATATGAGAATGTGAAAGAAAGCAAAGTTTTCTATTTATTCTCCTATACTGTATGTACAGTGCATTTTTTATCTAATTTTTGAAGACCCATTCCTTTAAGAAATACTGTAAAAACAAAGAACATAGTAGGTCATTTACAGGTAATTCATAATGAAAAATATTATTTATTAATTATTCAATTATGAATTATTAAAAACAACTTTCAGCAGCTATTTTTTTTCCTTTTTATTTAATTCCATTCCTTTTGAATTCGACTTCCTTTTATTCAAATTCACATTACAATTTTGCCTTCTGTCTGAAACCATAAATTCAGAAATTGTATTTTATAAGGCGGCTTTAACTCAGTTGTGTATGCATGTGTACTCATGCTGCATTTCTCTCTTTTTTGTGCATTCAGCTGCCTGGATGAAGGAAAGATGTTCGGGTGGAGAGACCAGGATGACAGGTACGTCACAGAAACATCACAGTAAACTACACAGATGATACCAATACACTGAAAAATACCATGATTTTTTTAGAGATACCATGGCATTACCTTACAAATATACCACAGACAGACCATAGTACTAGTGAAAGCAAAAGACTCATGTCATTGTCATGTAATGATTAACCTGTCCAGATCAGATCGATTAATGCCAATAAACAAAAGAGGTTATCGTGAGACACTTTCCATCAAGAGATTTATATCATACAATTTGTACAAGTATTCTGGTGATGTCATGGTACTGATGCTTACAATATTCATATACCATTTTATTTCCATGGAAGTGTTATTATTGTTAACTATGATTGATGATTTAATGTACATTACTAAAGCATAAACTAAAAATTAAAAATAAAAAAAGTTAAAAATATCAATAAACACTATAATATTATAAGACTAACACTGGCCCATGATACATGTACATGTTGATTTATATTTTCTGCAAATTACAGTTTCACTCCATCTGTACAGCAAACAAACTCTGTGTCACAAAACAAAACAGAACACTCCCATTATAATCAATAAAGGGATGTGAAATGATTGACAAAACATGCTTGTGTCACGCACTTGTAGACCAGAGAGTCTTATTGATTTTTGAGTTCTGTCACATGCTTGCAGTCTAGATATAAATGTATTTTTATAAAAAGGGTAGCTCTTGCTTATTCTGACTAAATTCTGTTTTTTTTTTTATTATGGCTTATCGCTTGAACTGTAACTATAATGCTGTATGTGTGTGTGTTGTCTCACAGAAGGCGAAGAGCTGTGGTCCGAAGCGGATTCATCTTGTTCTGGTCAGCCGATCCACCTGTGGCAGTTCCTCAGAGAACTTCTCCTCAAACCTCACAGTTACGGACGCTGCATCCGCTGGCTGAATAAAGAGAAAGGTGAGGGCATGACAGCTCTCCTGCACAATAATGGCAATAATGGATGCCTGTGGGTCTGTAAAAATGGGGCGACACTTTTTGGATGTTTCCATGATACTTTGCACCTTGGTAATCCAAGGTATTTCCAAGAATACCATGCTGCATTCTTAAAAATAATGGTTCTTTGGCTCTGGTTCCATGAAGAACCATTAACATCCATGGAACCTTTCCATTCCCCAAAAGGTTCTTTATATTGAACAAACATTCTTTAGATTCTTAAAATCTTCTTCAAACTAGGGAGAATGGCTCTTTTAAGAACTGTTCACTGAAAGGTTCTTTTATGGAATTTCTGTGAAAATCCGTTTTTGGAATCTTTATTTTTAAGAGTGATAATGGAAAAAGGTTCTTCACACTAAGAAAAACATGGTTCTTTTAAGAAATGTTCACTTAAAGGTTCTTTGATGAACCAGAAATCTTTTACAACCTTTTTTTTTTTTTTTTTTTTAATGAGCGCACGTTCAAAAACATTGTAGTTCCATCCTGCTATTTGGTGTGTTAGTAAAGTTTCTTACCTAATGCCATGACATAACGGACGTGTTTTGGATGTGTGTCTTCACAGGGATCTTCAAGATCGAAGATTCGGCTCATGTGGCACGTCTCTGGGGTTTGAGGAAGAACCGTCCGGCTATGAATTATGACAAACTCAGCCGCTCTATTCGGCAGTACTATAAAAAGGGCATCATCCGCAAGCCAGATGTCTCACAAAGACTCGTCTATCAGTTCGTCCATCCGGTATAAGAGAGATAGTGAACTCAACCACTGAGACCAGAACTTTATGAACTGACAAGCCCTCCTACACATCTCCCAAGACTATTTCTGGGTTTTGCATGACAGTGAAACCAAGAAAAATGCAAGAAAGTTCCACGCCTTCAGTCATTTTCTATGTATAAAATATAATTGTGCTTGGAAACGTCTGATATGTACTTGCACTCTTTTAAAAACTCTTGTGTGTCTGTTGAAATAATGTACTATCAGCTTTGCACTGCTATTTTCTGTTACTTTAAGAAAAGCCTGTAAAATAAATGATGTTTAACAGATGCACTAAGAGAGATTTAGTAGATATTCTTTGAAGTATGTTACAGGTTATTCGCAAGGTCTGCCTGTCATCTAATAGTCAGCGTGTGAATCCTGCCAGCGTGTCTCTGAGCAAACCTTGGTTTCCCTGCCCATGATCTGCAGTGGAAAGATTCAAGTTTGCGTTAATCTCTGGCTGCCACCCAGCAAACATCCCCTTTTTACTGGTTTGTGATTAATTGCACTGCAAACCTTTCAAGTCTGCCCATGTGAACTTTCTCCATGTTCTTCCACCTTTGCACGCACCTCCCTGCTCACGTCACGTTTTGTACTGATGCAAACAAGGGCTTACCGGCGGCCCGTGGATTTTCGTACACTGCATTCGTCACGTGTTGTAACGGTTAATTGACAGGTTTAAGCCAGGAAGTCCGAGTTTAGGAGAGAAAGTCATTTTGAGCCCGAGGGAAATTTAGTTTCTGTTACGGCTCTTGTGTTTTTGTAATCTCTATTGTGAAGTCTAATCTAGAAGAGTCACTGGATAACAGTTTTTTTCACTAATGCCGGCATTACGAAATATTATCTGTACTTATACAGTTATATCAAAGCTGAGAGGTAATTTTTCATGTACATTTAGTTGTTGTTCCTTATGCATTTCTTTATTAAATATTCTTTTTTCATCTTGTTGTGTCCTGGATATTTCACTTGATCTTTTACTATCATACAACCATTTAACACTATAGAATAATAACACCTACATTTTTGGACATGGAACTATAGTAGAAATCCAGTATCTATCAAAGTACAGTATTACCATTGAATCTATTACTGTACCATGGTACATTTGTTGTAAAAGTGTATGGGAGAATCTCACAAAAAATAAAATTTAAGATAAAATAATGTTTATTTTGCAATATGTTTCGACTTTTTTGACAATTACTATCCCATCTAAATTCTTAATACCATGGTGCATCCAGACATTTTACTTATTTGTTTGTTACGTTTGAGTTTTTCTGCTTTTATATAAATTATTATATTATTTACTTTTGAGTCTTCTGAGATGTAAGTCAATTTTCTGATTAAATATACATATAATTTTATCATTTCAACACTTTTATTCTAATAGTACTTTTTTTTATAAATAATTAATTATAATATTTTATGAAAAACAATAATTACAAAAATCTAAAAAGATTCATTTTCTTTTAGAAAAATATTCTTATTTTACTAGCAATTGATTTTGAGGTGAAATATGAGCGATTTACTCTAGATTATTAAACACTATAGTCAGACTAGTAAAGGACTTCTGCAATCCTGACCTCTAGTGGTGACCCAAAGCTTTGTATTTCACTTATTTGCATTGGTCTCAGATTCATGAGCTTTTTTTTATTTTTTATTGTGAACTTGAATGGAACAGTTACTACACTGACATGAAGAGAAAAACACATTAGTCCAGTCTAAACAGAGTATATATACACATCACCTCCTCCATCCACAATCCATAACAGCTGAGCCCGAGCGAAGCTCTCAGGCTAAAAACAAGGCTACAGTGTTAAAAACATATGACAAATGAAATCACCATAGATTATTATTAACATTGTTGCGCTACAGTAAGGAGTTTGCCCACTGAATCAGTTATAGTTTGCATGTTAAAAGACATTCCCAGTCTCATAAACAGGCAAAAGGCAGAAGAAAAAGCATTTGAACACACTTTCAATAGCATGTGCCCAGATACCCCTGTGAACCACAGTTCAATGGTCATGAAATCATAACTAATGTCCTGACTCAAAAATTCTGAATTTGTATCAAAATTAAACCTAAAAACAATCAGATAAGAATGCACTAGATAAACTAAACGTCTTTTGCCCCTTTTTTCAGAATTTCAGTTCTGATTTATTCAGGATTTATTACAAATTAGGGCCAAAATTCCATCAGCAGTCCTTCAGGATAAGGATATCAAAAAAAAAAAAAAAAAAAAACTTTCCAGACCCTCTTTTAAGTGAAAGATTACAATTTGTTCACAGGCTTTTACGTTTTCTTAAAACAGGTTTAAAAAAAAAAAATTAAAAAAAATAAAAAGATTTAAAAAACAAGGAAAAGTGAACTTAATGTGTTTTGAGGCATCATCTGCACAAAAATTGACGCATTAAATCAAAACTGACCCCATTTACACACGTTTCTGGTCTTTTTGTGCACAATTCATCAAGAAGAATATGTTTAAAAATAAAAATGCTCCGCCTCTACAACGACTCTCCTTGCTGAATGATGTCATCAAGCCCTTTAATTTAAGCCCCTCCCCTCAACCGTGTTAATCCATTCTAGTATGTAACACCCACTCGTAACCGAATTAGCAAAAAAATCAAGTCCCGCTCTACATTTTTCTCATTGAATATCCCTAAATACGTTAAATTATGTAAGCGAAATAGATTGAAAATGGCATTTCATGTTGATACACAAGAAAGGGCCACTAGGTTTAACACAGAACCTCCACTTCAAAATAAAAAAAGTCTAGTATACACATTGCATAGCTGATTCTCGCTATGCTAGGCTTCATGGACATTATTACATTAATATTGTTACAGGAGACCATACGCGAACACATGTCAGCTGCACAATAATTCATACTGAACATGGCTACATAGACGCACAGAATCATTCCCTGCTCTCGCTGGGGTAGATATGTGTTTTGGATACTGTAGGTACTGTACTGTAAATGCTGCGTAAAGCTTCTCAGCAAGTCAATCAGGCAAGGAAATTGTTTCTCCGAAATCTCGCATTCGAGCAATGCGGGGTAAAGTCTTTAAGGCCTTCTTCAGCGCACAAGGCAACTAAACGGGCTCAACGTAGTTAGCCGGATATAAGCCCAGCCGACCGCTGTCCAACCGGCCTTTGCACCAACCCTGCTCGTCCTCATCCTCCAGTTTGGTCAGCTCGTCTCCTGTGGAAACATATGGGTCTATGGTTAATAAGAGCAGATCAAATGCAAAGATGTGCATTTTTAAGAATAAAACAGTTTTTGTAGTAGCTGTGCTATTTCATGTCTCTTGCCTTTTGATCCATTTTGTCAGGACTCTTTGATGAATAGAAAGTTATTATTTCAAATAGTCTTTGTTTTAAACATTCTAAATGTCTTTACTGTCGCTTTCAATCAATTTAATGCGTCCTTGCTGAATAAAAGTATTCGTTTCTTTTTAAAAAAAATAAAATCTCAACATTTGAATCAGCTAAAAATTTAGTTCATCAACAGTTCATTGGCATACAGATGACCTCAAAAGATATGAAAAAAACAGAAACTAAGTATGTTTATGAATGCTTCATATTCATAAAACTAGAGACTAGAGACTTAGATCTAGATTTGAATGATCAAACACTGATTTTCTAGTAGCTGTGCTAGTTTCATGCCTCATGACTTTTATTTTCATATAAAATTATAATTATAAAATTATATTTAATGTTCATTTATTTATTTATTTGGCAAGTGTATATTACAATATACATCTGACCGTACTTTAATTTTTACATACAATCATAACACAACTCGCTATTCGAATATTAAAAGTAAAACAATGTTTTGACATAGTTTTATGAATGTTTAAATAACATTTTACTCAGAGTAAGAAAACAGGTACAGTTTAACATTCCCACAACCAAAATGGAATTTTTGGAAAACATTTATACAACATAAATTGTAGGCTATAACATTTTCAGAGAATTAATTCAAAAATAATATTTTTACTCCACAAGGACACATTAAATTAATAAATAGTGACAGTAAAGACATTTGTAATGTTATAAAATATTTCTATTTCAAACAAATGCTTCTTATGAACTTTCTATTCATCAAAGAAGGTTTTTACAAAAATATGTAGCAGCACAACTGTTTTCAACATTGGTCATAATGAAAATTCAGCTTTGCGTCACAGGAATAAAATACATTTTAAAATATATTACAAAAGAAAAAAGTTATTTTAAACTGTAATAATATTTCACAATATTACTGCTTTTACTGTATTTTTAATCACATAAATGCAGCCTTGGTGAGACTTTTTCCAAAAACATTTAAAAATTTGAAAACCTTTGAAGGCTTGAGACCTTTGATTGGTCTCATAGGTTTTAATTTGCGATTCTCACCTGCTTTAAATGTGAGCTCATCTTGTTCTTGGCCCTCGTAGTCATACAGGGCTCTCACTCGCACCTCTTTACTCTCCTCTTCGAACGGATTTCCACCGCCGTTTGTTTCGCTGGCTGGTTGAGCCGCAGGTGGCTGCTCGTCATCGGACCATTCAGCAGAATACTGCTGGTTCTTCTCATAACTGCTCACGCTGAGGAGAACAACCAGATGAGAGAAGCTCAAGATAGATTCTTCATAGATTAGAACATTAACAAAGTGCACAGAAACATCAGTACCTGCCCCGGTCTGAAGTCTGAGGTGTGCCCTGATCTACACCATGTGTGACTTGAGTCAGCATGACTCCATCATGGTTCCTCTTCACCTTCTCTTTCTTATTAATGGAGTGGCTCAGCTCTGGGTTGAACTCCTGATTCAGAGAGAGATTTGATTAGGAGTAATATTCTGTAGCTAGCACCAGATACTGTATGTGGTGTTGTACATCCTCACTGATCCCACATGCGGACTTTACCTCAAACTGTGGCCAGTTCATGTGCATGCCTGGCCCGTGGACGTGGCTGAACCACTTGAGGTCTTCTTGAGCACTGGCTGAGGCGATGCTTCGCTCTAGTTCCCTGTAGACTGCAGCATAGCTGTAGAGATTCAATTATAGAGATTATTAAGAGACTGATGACTGGTTTGGTAAATGCAATTTTCTTGTATATTCATGTATTTCCTATTTCAATAAGTTAAGGACGCTGCGGCTGGACATACAGTATATATTCAGAGAAAGACTGTAAATTATAAATTATATTGTTAGATTTTTAATAAGAAGTCTCTTTTGCTCACCAAAGCTGCATTTATTTGATCAAAAATACTGTAAAATCAGTAATATTGTGAAATATTATAATTTAATAGAACTTTTTTATAATGTATTGTAAAATGTAATTTATTCCTGTAATGCAATGCTGACTTTTCAGCATCATTACTCCAGTTTTCAGTGTCACATGATCCTTCAGAAATCTTTCTAATATGCTGATTTGCTGCTCAAGAAACATTTCTTATTTCACATTTTTGCTTCATATTTTTATGGAAACCATGCCACTTTTTTCCAGGACTGTTTAATGAGAAATCTTTTGTAACATTATAAATACCTTAATTGTCACTTATCAATTGAATGCATTGTCGCTGACTAAAAATATGAATTTCTTTTTAAAAAATAAAATCTTGCTGACCCCAAACTTATCAATCAGCTAAAAGTTTAATTCATCAACAGGACACTAGAATATAGATGACCTCAAAAGACAGGAAAAAACAGAAATCAAGTATGTTTATGAATGTATTATGTTCATAAAAAGACAAGACTTCAGACCACCAGGTTTAGGAGATCAGATCTGTGATTTGAAGCTGACCTTTGGCTCTCGGTGAGGTTAAGATGGCGTTTGATATCCAGAAACACTTCCCGGAGGAAGTTCAGCCTCTTCTCCTCAAACTGCTGGCACTGCTCAAACACCACCTCCATGTTCTCCATGTACTGCGGCGTGCACTTGCTGAGCTCATCAAGGCTCTTCTCGTATTTCTCTTTGGCCTGAAGCACAAAACAAACAGCATCTTAAATCCTCTGACTTGCTGCATTTGAGATGCCTCATTTATGCAAATGTAAAGAGGTGAGCCAATCATAATAGAGAGTATTTGCATAAGGTTCTAAAAGTTCAATTCTGACCCAGTTCATGGGCCAGAAAGGATGAAAAAAATGGTCACGTTAAACTAAATTATGTCTTTGGTACATAAAACCACAATATTATAAGTGGACATAAGAGAAAAAAAAAAACAAAATAAATATGATACAATCCATTTTAAAATAAATTTAGGTGAATTTATTAAGATTTTTTTTTTTTTTTTGAAAACTTTTTTTTAATAAAAGATTTTTAAGAAAAGATTTTTTAATAAATATATACACATACATATATACATACATATATACATATATAATATTGTGGTTTTATGCACCAAAGACATAAATATATATATATATTACGATGTTATTTTCATTACAATTTCCTCAACTTCTCATTACTGTAATCATAAAAAAGATAAAATTACAATTATGCTGATTAAATAAAAAAACTATATTACAGTCATTTTAGAATCACTGTATTGTCATGCTATAATAATAACGATGCAATAATATTAGCAATAATAAGAAAGAAAGAAAGAAAGAAAAATAAAATAAAAAGTGTATATTATTATGCTGATTAAATTAAAAATAAATAAATATTTTCTAGGACAACTAAGGTTATATACATATAATCTTAGTGGTGGCCTTAATGAATAATAAAACAGATTTAATTTTCTACTGTTTCTCAAATATCTCAAAATATATTTTTCTTTAGATTTTGGGGTGAAACATGAGTATTTGCACTTCGAACCTGCAATACTTGCAACAGCATGCATATATTTTCTTAATTGTCTAATATCTTTATATGGGTTGGTTTTATAGATGCACATGGGATGGTTTCATAGATAACTAGAGCCGCACTCAACTGTCCATCTTGTCTATTGTTGTATTGTGGCTCAGCTGATTCCTCTGGGACTCAGGGTTAAGTGCTTCTAATGGATACTGGGTTAGGTTAAAGGCTAATGAATTGGCTGTACAGTGCGTTAGAGGGCCATTTATTGAACGTTTCTGTGTTGTTTCCCATTAAGTGGTCCAAAGGCAGAGTAGTAATATGAAAGGAAGCTCTGGGGAGTCGGACCTGCTGGTGTAATGAATAGCGGATGAAATTGCTTGAGGTTATTTCCATTCGCTGCCGTCTGTTGCTTCAATTATGTTGAGCTTTAAAAGCTGATTTTTTTGATTAACGGACATGTGCAAGAAATATCACAAAGTGCAACATGAATTTTACATAAAATACATTATCGAAAGAAACCAGGCTGTGTTCCAGGTCAACATTTTATGGATACCGCTAAAATACAAAACCAAATATTGACAATAATTCATGCCATGCACACAATTTAAAGGAATGCCCCAGTTGTTCCACATACTTTCAATGTAAGTGCATGACCGTAAACATAACGTTTGGTTTGCTTGTGCTATGAAATTGTTATTAAAAATACATGTTGTGCATAATATGCATTATTTCCTTGCCTGACCTTTTGAACGTCGTTTCTGCATTTGTCCAACTTCTCCTGGAGTTTCTTTTGCTGATCTGATGTAACTGACGCTTCTCCTTTGCTACTGGCCTCCCTTGTAGATACTATTTTTTCTTCTTTGCAGGCCATGTGGTATGCTTTCTTTGCTGTTTCCAACTGCAGATTGAAGATAAGATGAACTTGATAAGCAAAAGCAATTTAAGTCAATTGTTTGTAGTTTCGAGCAAAGATATTTCCAAAATATCTTGTAGTTCCAAGTCAGGACATAACATCAAAGGTGCATTAAGTCAGTTTTTGTCTATGGCTATATTTGCAGTGGAATACTAGTGTACTGCTTGCTGCGTATGTGAAACAGAACACATTTCTCAATGACAAACATTTCAAATGCTGCCTTGCATCCAGTTATAATTTCAGGAAATATGGTTATTTTTCAAATTTTTATTCCAATGTTCTGTTGATATTGATTCTGTTTCAACTGTCACTCTACATGGAAGGTCAAGTTGAGCAAATCGCATTCTAGGATACAGTGCTCTGTTGTAGGCTCTATTATGGCATATATACTCAAGGCATACAGTGACATACAGTGGAACGAAATGTCGTGCCTCACAGGACCACGGTGCTACATAAATACAGACATACAACAATGAAGTAAACACTATAAACCTATACACAACTAACCTACTGACAGATTTTGACTAAGTATACTATATATACTGTAAATGGTTACCTATACATAAATAAAAAAATACAAACTATACAAATGCTTCACATTAATACTGGACATGTGCAAAGAGAAACATCGTAAGTCAAGCAGCTGGCTGGGGAACAGTGCAAGATGATTTGTAGTGCATGAGCATGTAAACACATATATTACTGAGACTTTTGTGGGATTATGTACACACAGCAGTGTGTGTGAAAAGTGTCTAGTGTGCATAGAGGAGAGTGTGTTACTACAGGTGGTTTGTACAGGCCCACTCATCTGTGTGTAGCACACTTCGAAGTGCTCAAAAAAAGTTTCCATTTTTTTTGTTTGTTTTTTCCTTTGATGTGGTAAGGGTGGGGGGGTTTGGGAGGGAGTAGGTGAGATTGTCCAGGTTGCAGGAGGTAGTGGGTTTGTGTGTGGTTTCAGAGGGGGGTGGGGTGAGTTGAGTTCAGGGCTCTCACAGCCTGGGCGAAAAAGCTGTTGAGCAGTCTGGTGGAGCGGGCTCTGATGCTCCTGTACCGTCTTCCTGATGGTAGTAGCTGGAAGAGACTGTGGAAGGGATGGATGGGGTCCTTCACGATACTGTTGGCTTTGCTGGAGCATCGTGTAAGGAAAATGTCCAAGATGGAGGAGAGAGGGGCACCAATGATCTTTGCAGCTGTGTTCACTGTCCGCTGGAGGGTCTTGAGGTCTACTGCACTATAGTTCCCATACCAGACAGTGATGCAGCTATTCAGCATGCACTCAATGGTGCCCCTGTAGAATGTGGTGAGGATGGGTGGAGGGAGACTTGCTCTTTTCAGCCGGCGGAGAAAGTGTAGGCGCTGTTGTGCCTTCTTGGAGAGTGACATGGTGTTGGTGGTCCAGGTGAGATCCTCTGTGATGTGCACCCCCAGGAATTTAGTGCTGCTAACTCTCTCCACCGTCGAGCTGTCAATGGTCAGTGAGGGGTGGTCAACAGAGTTTCTCCTGAAGTCCGTCACAACCTCCTTTGTCTTCCCCACATTGAGGGACAGGTTGTTAGTGCCACACCATTCAGCCAGTTGTACTTCCTCTCTGTAGTGTGTTTCATCGTTGTTGCTGATGAGACCTACAACTGTTGTGTCGTCAGCAAACTTGATGATGTGGTTGGAGCTGTACTTGGCAGTGCAGTCGTGGGTCAGCAGTGGAAAGAGCAGCGGGCTGAGCACACAGCCTTGTGGGGCACCTGTGCTCAGTGTGGTAGTGCTCGAGGTGTTGCGGCCGACACGGACTGACTGAGGTCTTCCAGTTAGAAAGTCCAGGATCCAGTTACAGAGGGAACTGTTAAGGCCCAGCAGGTTTAGTTTATTAATGAGCTGTTGTGGGATTATTGTGTTGAATGCTGAGCTGAAGTCGATGAACACCATTCTAACATATTCCAAATCCCCTCTAATTCAGCACTTATGGCATTTCACTTCATGTTGACTGGTATGCAAAAATAATAAGCTAATATTCTCTAGCAATTATTTAAAAAATTATTTTCAAAAAAAAAAAAAATTTGTTTTTGATTGGAAAAATTACTTGGTGCACATTTAAAGACTGTAAATTACAAATGTGTACACTAATGTTCAAAAATTTTTATGTTTTTGAAATATGACTCTTTTTTTGCTCACCAAGGCTGCATTTTTAAAAATGTATTGTTCTATTGTAATATATTGTAAAATGTAATTTATTCCTGTGATGCAATGCTGAATTTTCAGCATCATTACTCCAGTCTTCAGTGTCACATGATCCTTCAGAATTCATTCTAATATTTGCTACTCATGAAACATTTCTGAGTATTATCAATGTTGAAAACAGTTGTGCTGCTTTTTTTGTGGAGAGGATTCAGGATTTGTGATGAACAGAAAGGTCAAAAGAACAGTATTTATTTGATATAAAAAAGAATGACTTGGTGCACCTTTATTAGAACATAAAATATAGCGATCATTTATTGGAAATGTATCACAGCTCTGTCTCCTCACCTCTTTGAGTTTTTTGGCCCAAGGTTTCTGGGCTTTCCGGAAACCCTCCTCCGCCTCTTTGGTTTCTTTGAAGCCGCCCATCATTTGTTTGTGGTAGGCCTCTTTCTGCCAGTTCTTCACCTTCTCTAAGTCCTCATTCATCAGGTTATTTTTCACATCCTGGTGCAAGTCGCTCACCCTTTCTGCTTCTGTCATCAGAGCGACCCAGGCTCTCTCCAAAGTCCCATACTGCGGCCCTGCAAGCGGCAATAAACAATGCATTAAAATGGATTGAGTGAGAAAGTGAGGGTGAAAGAGAAGTTTATTTAGCTTAAGAAGCAACAAAACATTTGCTTTCAGGATTGTCACTTTAAATCTCTTCAAGGATTTCTGCACAAACACGGTTCTCCGTGACCACATCATCAATCATTCAGCACCTCTCTCCACCAGCTGCCTCCACCTCTTGGACCAGTCAGTGAGCTGCTGGGCATAGGCCTTCTCGATCTTGGCACGCTCCTGGATGCAACTCATCATGTCATTGCAAAGTCGATGGCCATCCTCGATTCGCTTTACTGTACGCTTGTAGTTCCCAACCTGAGAAACATGGATACATTCTGAAATAGGTCAAGTCATGGACAGGGCAGCAGTAAAGCATTAGAGCTAAATTAATTCAATAAAATAATAAATGTAATTCAATAGAAAACAGTCACAGTCCACTTTTTCAGTGTCCTTGGCTCTGAAAGTATTTCTTGTATTCATTTTCGCCATAGGGATTTAAAAACAAACAATCAAACAAAACACAAATGTAATGTAATCTAAAATAATAATATAAAAATAAATCAATTAAATTAACCAATTTTACAAATGCTACAAATTTTGTATATTTTGTAATTTTACAAATTATATATATTCTATTCTCAATTGTTTTGTAATTAAAATAATTATTATCTCAATAGTTTTATACTGTACTGCTGTTTTATATTTAATAATTCATAAAATATATGATATAATATAAAAATGATATAATATAAAAATTAAAGTGCCATATAAATTACAAATATAAAATTGCATAGTGTGTGCCATATACATACTATATAAGAGTAGTATAATAGTATGCTATTCCAGACATAGCCCATCTTCCTAAACAACCAATAAAACAAAGATATAAATATATATTATATAAATTAAGTAAAAAATAAAATATATAATAAATTCTTAATATACTCAAAATTATATATAGAATTTTTATGTTTATTTATTTATTTTATTGTAATTACTTATTTTAATTAAATATATTTCATTTCATATTTATTACATATTTGATAACACAAGTTTAAGAGCGTTGGGAGATTCAGTTACATAATTTGGAAGATCTCTCTTAGGATTATGGGTAGTGCAGGCCTTCACCAGAAATTCTATTCAATAAAAAACACTTTTATATGAAGTTCAAATCACATTTACTTGTTTGTTACAATCTCAAGGCTCATGCTAGGTCTGTCTTGAAAGCTTTATACATTATCTGTTAAAAATCGATTTTTTCTGTGTAGAAAATGAATGGGATCCTACTAGTCTGCTCTATAATATATGACAGACAAATAAACAACGACATAGTTTTACTTGTAATACTACGTTAATACCATGCTGATCAATGTAATGTTTGGTTCCCTTTGGCTGAATGACACACTTCCGCACCACAGAAAGTCAATTAGTCAATATGATACAACATCATGTGACAGTCGCTAACAGCATGTTTGGCATCTAATCAACCACCAGAGCTTCATAGCCTGGTTGGCTGTACAAATGAGACATTTAACCTACATGTGTGATTAATAATATTCAAAAACAACATGTAGTAAGATTTTGAGCCTGACCTCCCAGAAACTGTCCGTTGTCTCGTCGGACATGGCGGACTCATCGTAGGCACCCGACATGCTGTGAGATTTGGCAGAGCAGGACTGAAGCTAACAAATGAAATTCACCATGTACTGCAGAAAAGAGAAAATGACAAAAGTGATGAGAACATAAGCAGTATGGTGCAAAAAATGACACTTTGTTAAATACATTTAAACCAACAAAATGTCCAGTTGGACCATGCATTTAGTAATTTAAAAGAATAGTTCACCATAAAATGCACTGGATGCTCTGCAGTGAATGGGTGCCGTCAGAATGAGAGACCAAACAACTGATCAACACATCACAATAATCCACAAATAGTCCACACCACTCCAGTTCATCAATTAACATCTTGTGAAGCAAAAAGCTCCAAGTTAGTATGAAACAAATCCACCAGTAAGACGTTTTAACTTCAAACTGTTGCTTCCGGCTAAAATATAAGTCCAATAATGTTTTCTGCAGTGAATAAGTTGTCTAGTCTGAATCAGGAGAGAAATCTGCACAGATCAAGCACCGTTTACAACCAAAAACAGTCCAAAACAGTTCTAAACAAAGATGTTGGTGGATTTTAATAAACGTTATTATGAATTATGAACTAGTATTTTGGCCAGCTGGGCGATATACCGGTTCAAACGTTAAACCGGTTTGAATTACGCACACAGTATTAATTAAAAAAAAATAAAAAAAATTGGCTAAGCAACATTAACTGCATACACTTCTGACTAAAGATTGAACAACTTTTATAACACACAACTAATTCTTTAACCAACTGTAAAAAGCCCTTAACAGAAGCCAGAGACGCTGCAGAGGAAGACAAAGAGGAGAAAATACTGTAGCAGACAGAGCAAACTTTCACCATGCATGAAATATTGAAAGAAAATCCTAAATACTGAGGGTTTATATAAATATATCTATGAGGAGAACTGGCTGGAGAACTTTTAATCTTACCTCCATATAATACATATTCATGTAACGTTAGTATTTAAAAGAACAGCTCTACTTTGTTTACAGCAGTAACCAAGGAAACGCTGCATCACAGCTGTTCCATAAACGCCACCTGCTGGCAGAGAGTGAATTTGCACTCTCATTCTGCTGTTAGTTTCATTCATTCAGGCATGTTTTATGTAGCATAATTTCACAAAGCTAAGGTCAGACCATTATGTTTTTGCTTCAGATTTTGAAATTATAACATCTAATTTACATCAAAAGCTGCTCATGCTACATCATAATTAAAATGCAGTGGTTCTGTTTCATGCATTCTGATTCATAGAAAGGCACTGTCAGGGAAAATACCATGATAAACTGTGAAACCATCAGAATCCTAAAAAAAACAAAAAAAAAAACACGTTTTACAGATTTTTGGTCAAACCTCCCAGCACTAGCCAGAAGTGATGAAGTTGAAGTTAAAAATATCTTGGAAATGTCTGCTTAGTTTCTTACAAACATGCACCTTTTCACTTTACAAGATGTTAACTGATGAACTGGAGTGATGTGGATTACTTGTGGATTATTGTGATATTTTTATCAGCTGTTTGGACTCTCATTCTGACGGCACCCATTCACTGCAGAGGATCTATTGGTGAGTAAGTGTTCTACATCTTGAATGGCCTGAGGGTGAGTACATTTTCAGCAAATTTTCATTTTTGGGTGAACTGTTCCTTTAAATAGTCTAAACAGCATGAAAAGTCAAGTCATGTAGTCTTTTGTTTTGTGTCTAGGCATGAATTTTGTTTTCTGAGATTCAAGACTAATTTACAAACTTGCACAAACGTCCATAATGGGTGACCTGTCGCTGATTACCAACCCAAGTAGCCTCTTCAATATTAAAAATGTAATTTGGTTACATGCCTTTTGCTAAATCATTGGCAAAAAGAAAACAAAGTGGAGCCCAAAACAGCCCTGGAGAAATCTTTTAGCCATCATGTGAAAACCAGATCTGTTGTTCTGGATCAGTGAGGTTATTTTAAACCAAAATAGTTCCTCCACTAACCCAATATTTCTGTGAGCGGTGATTCATAATAAAGATCATCATTTCAACTGAACCAAAACAGAGGCGCTGTCTGACAAAGCATGTCGCTGTGGTTTCCTATACAACTCAGGGAATATTTGCAGTAGTAATGGTTATGATGTTGTTTTGTGCTTACCTAAACAAAACCTAATTTAATCTGTCAAAGAAACCTAATTAAAATGTCATTTTTGTCTGTACAAAACATTCAATAACTTGATAATGTGACAAATTAGTAATGTAGAGATCAATGTGATTATGTATATTCTTCTGTATATACTGGCATGATCTCCAATCTTTAAAACCAGCCTTTGAACATAAAGGTGTCATCTCACCAGACTACACAAATGATTCAGTATGATTAAATCACACTGCCACTTTAAATCTGGCCACATTATGCTTGAAAACAAACAGTCAGCTTCAGTTTGAGGCCTGATTGTATCATGATAATTGAACTCTCTATCAGTGATTGACAACAATCTCGTCACAGTGATGGACATCAAAGAGAAAACACTGAAGGAAATGAACGGGAACCTATAGAGAAGAGACAAATCCAATGTCACAGCATCACACAAACACGACCTGAACACACAATAACATCTTAAGACATCTAATATAACCTTGGAAGAAAATTTATGAATGCCTTACCATGGCTCGCTGAAGGCGTACCAAGAAAATGAACAAAAACGACATTGAAAAATGACTCAAGTGACTTCTGAGTGTCTGCAACGATAATAAAATTACAGGCGAGCCATGATGATGTCATACCATTTTTCAGACCTGACAAGATGAGACGTTCTGATATAAGGGCCTCCAGTTATTTATTAAGACACTGGAAGGGGGGGCTGAATAATAATTGCGTCAATTGAAACCAATAAATGTGAACACAGTTCAGAGAGACAAAAACAATGACGTACTACACAAATGCACCGACATTAGCAAGAAAAAAACCCTTAACCCTATACTCAAACTTCTAAAGCCTCTCAATGATCAACATGTTGCACACAATCCTTTCTGTTATCCGACTGATAGTTTATTCCGTTTTAGCAAGTAAAAGGCCTTGTAATATCACTGTACAAACATCCATCTTCAGATTGTGGTTCACGTGTCTTTTTTCTGTTAAATCTTTACTAATTTGTAAGAATATCTTAAGAGTATTGTTAGTAATGATGGTAACACTTCACAATAAGGTTCATTTGTTATCTATATTTAACGCATTAACTAACATCGAGCAATACATTGTTACAGTGTTTAATAAAATTAAAACTGTTCATTGTTAGTTCATGTATTGTACTGCTTTGCATTGGTTGCAATATATGCATGTATTGCATTGTATTATATGTTTTAAAACTACAAAGCATTTATGATAAAGATTTTATGTAAGTATCTGCTATACTGTTATAAAGATGTCATTGATTTACATTACAATCAGAATTTCTACATTTTTGGTCATTTAAATATCAGCATCTGCACCAAATTGCATATTTTTGCTCAGTTTGGGCTCCATATTCTCCTCTGTATCACACTATAAAAGACATTAAAGCCTGATGTATCAAATACTGTCTTCAGGAAAACAAAAACAACAAAAAAAAAAACATATGCAACTTTTTAAAAATATTTTGTCTAAAGCTTCAACCTTACAGTGTTAAAGAAATTATAGTAAAAGTTGCTCAAAAACTATTTGGCCAAGTGGCTTCAATTTGGGCAGCATGTTCAGTTAATCCATTCAAACTGACAGAGCGGCAGTGGGCGGCGTTTTAATCATTGCACATGACTCTATTTGGCACATTAAACAAAAGAACTGTAAGAGTGGTTGAGCATTCTAACTATTGATTGACTTAGATCATAGCAACAATCAAAACATTGCATCACAAATGCATAAAACATGCCACATTATTTAAGATCATAAACTTTAATCACTTTCTATATTCAGATCACATTAAAAATGTCATTAAGCATTATCTTGGCATTTAACACTATCTTTATCTCATTTCAAATTATATGAGACAGTATTAAATAATACAAGCACAGTCAAATACAATCTACACGCCAACATAACAAAGGTCACTGCATGCATGAATGCACTAAAATACACACAAAAACACAGACTCCAGCCAGTTGCATATGGGCATGTGTTAAAGTAACTCTGATAAATTAATCATAATTAAATGTATACCTTGAATGCAATGCAAGCAGCATGAAAGCATCTGCCAAATGCATGAACGTAAATACAAGTCAGACAGTCAAAAACAAAACCCCACGCTACCCCCAAACAAAGCTCTCCTCCAGCACATGCATCATCTCCTCCATACTGATGACGAACGCTCCAGCCACGACAAAAGAGGAAAAGCAACAAAAGGCTCACCGATCCCCCGCGTTCAGCCAGGGCACAGGCTGCCATGGGACCCTCCACCGCTTAAAACCAACCCAACCGCCACCCCACTCGCCTCTTTCTTCCTGGGTTAAGCGTTTAGTTAAGCTTTAGAGTAACTGCAGACACAGTCAAACTCACTGTCTCTCTAATGCTGGAGAGTTAAAAACGCTTCTTGGTGAAAAAAATGGGTGTTCACAAGTGCAGCAGTGTGTGTGTGTGTGTGTGTGTGTGTGTGAGTGTGTGAGAGAGAGAGAGAGAGAGAGAGAGAGAGAGAGAGAGAGACTAATCACATTTGACTTGAATTATTCTGACAGAGTGAGTGGGGGGGGCGGCTTGTGCTGAAGGGGGGTGAATTCAGCTTTAAGGCTTCTATTTATTTTTCGAGAAAAACAACACTGAAGACACAATATTTGGTGCTATTTTCAACAGATTTCTTTTAGAATTATAAAGCATTTTTTATTTGATAAATTTTATTATTTTATTAATTTATTTTATAGCATATCTTATATATATTAAAATAATATAAAAAGCTATTTAATTAATATGACAGTACATTAGGTTACACTAGCTAAAGTCATTTTTAAAGATCAGACCAGACTAACTAGAGAAAGTCTCAAACTTTCACAGGAATGAAATAAATATGATATTTTACACTATTTTATTTAAGAGGAAGCTCGAATTGGAATTCAGCTTTAAGGCTTCTATTTATTTTGACAAAAAACACTGAAGACAATCGGTGCTGCTTTCAATGGATTTTCTTCATAATTATATTGCATTTTTTTCCAATTATACAGCAATAGTATGATAAAGCAATCTCATGAAATGATGGAAATGTGCTTTACAGTTATGTGATACTTAAATATATATGAGAATGATAAACAAAGCCCAGGAATGTCAGAACAGCTGGAACATTTCCTGTCTCCAAAACAGGTGGGTATTAAATACAGGGATGTTAATGATTGATGAATGAGTTTCTGTGTTATAAAAAGACAGGGACATAACGATGTCCAGTGGCATGTTGATGACTGTACATTCCTCATCAGGCCAGTAAAGCAGTTGAGTTTTCAATTATAGGTAAGAACAGTCCAACCAGTTTGTTTGCTTTTGGCAATACTGAAAATGTAAGCAAATTTATTTATTCTAAATATATACTACCGTTCAAAAGCTGTTTTAATGTTTTTGAAAGATGTTTCTTCTGCTCACCAAGGCTGCATTTATTTGGTCAAAAATAAAGTAAAAACAAAACAATAATATTTTGAAATAACTTTTTCATTTCTTTATATTTTAAAATGTAATTTATTGCTGTGATCAAAGCAGAATTTTCAGCATCATTACTCCAGTCTTCAGTGTCACATGATCCTTCAGAAATCATTCTGATATGCAAATTTGATGCTCAAGAAACATTTCTAAATATAAAAAAATAACAAAGCTGCATTTTATTAAGCTGCTTCATATTCTTGTGGAATCCATGATACATTTCTCAGGAAACAGAAAGTTCAAAATAACAGCATTTATTTGAAAAAGAACTATTTTGTAACATTATAAAAGACTTTTGATCAATTTAATGCATCCTTGTTCCAAGAGACAAAGCAATTTAAAGAGACAGTTCACCCAAAAATGACAATTCTCGTATCATTTACTCTTGCTTGTGTCATTAAAAACACACTATATAATGACCCCTTTCAGCATTACAGAATGTCCTGAATAAAAGTGTCATCATCAGGTCAAAACAGTGATGAATGGAGTCTGACATCATCACAGATGCTCGAAGGAATGCTGCTGTTCAGATAACTTATCTGGAGCTGCTCGACCTCTGTTCAAAGTCTGAAGGTGTAGTACGGTTATGTGTTACATGTAGACAGCCCTCAAACACATCGCATTCAAAGAGAAATCAAGCTAAGAAAATGCAAATGATACCAAAAGTTAGAGATAACTTAAAGATGTGTGTTTCTACCGGGGGCATTTTTAGGCAAAGAGTGAAGCGCCTCAAGTGGATTCTTGCTTTTATAAACTGTTAAACAACACCAGTGCTACATATACTGTAAGTAAAACCTGCAATACATTTCTCTGGTATGCCTCAAACCACCAACCTCGCATGAGGTAGGTAGAAGCAAAAAGGATGTAGTAAAGGAAGGATGTAATGAGAGACGGATAAGGAGGAGAACCGACTCTTATTGATCACAGTCAGCAGGAGGGAACAGCTTGAGCAGCAAAAGTCAAGCCTACACATACACTCTCTCAGACCTTAAAGAAATTTTGCCGTGATGCTGTGGCTATTTGGGTGGTAAATAACCTCTTAAAATGTATACATATAATTTTCTAAATATAATAAACAATATAAAATATCATTTAATTTATAAATATTATTTTAGACCATTTTCATAGTATAAAAACTGTAAACTGTATACTAATTTTTATACTTAAATATTTTATTTTTATATTTGATAGTTTTCATCACTTTATGTTTTTGCTGTTTTATATTCATTTTTATCACTGTTAAAAATGTGCAGGCGTATTATAGAAGCTATTTCTGTCTGATCAGATGTAACCTAATGCAGTCAGGTTGATTCAGTTATAATAAATAATAAAATATAAAAATGAAAATAAATCTTAATAAAAATAATAAATCATTTGACTTAATATATTACCACACTACCACATTTTTGGTTATTTTTACAGTCTATAAAAACTCGCTCTTACATCCATTCTAAGGAACTGTTGAATGAAGGTCTTCAGTGAATACAGACTCAAACTGTAATCATAATCTGACCTGTAATAACCTGTAAAGGCCATGAAGTCTCCTGCTGCTGTACATCTGCAGTCCTCCACTGCAGCACTCATGAGACCTGCAGATCAATAAAGACAAGCACTGCCTGTACGACGCTTCCGTACCACAAACATACAAGCGCTTCCAGATCACGGAGCCTGATGTTTTGAGCTACACAGAATTCTGATGCTCGTTAGTCATTCATTTAAACATATTCTCTTGCCTTCGTATGTTCGTTTACTGAAAACTTTGTCTAATTTGATCATGCTTTCAGCTGCCAGTAAAAGTCTGGTACTTTCACTTCCATTTTACCACATACCCCGCTAACAGAGAACTCGTTAAAAGTTATGACCCACACTGTAAAAAAAGTCTTTTTCAAATTTATGAATTGTAAAGATCATTGACGTACATTCAGTTTCAGTCTTTCTACTTCAAAATGTGAAATTCCCTAGAAATTTCTATTTAAAAATTGCTAGTAAATCCTACACCGTTTTTTATTTTCAGTGCACGTTTGCCATTTGGGAAAAAGCAAGAGTGGCAGGATTATTACTGGATTACTGATGAATAATTCATTACCTTCAGTTAACGGATCACAGCGGCAAACGATTCTAGAGTCCCCGCATACCCACATATGTCAAAGCACTATAACTTGAGCCATGTGAGCTGTATATTCTCTCGCTCGGCTGAAATGCTTCATCATGCATGTGTGATGTGTCTCCAGATCTGATGATGCTGATTTCCGCACAAATGATCACTTTAGGTTCTTGCACAGCTCTCATAAGATACTGTCCTCATGAGATCATATCAATTGAGAAAATATAAGGAATATTTCTATTTTGAATTTGTCAGAATTTATTTGTCATTACTTGTAAGTGAACTGGAAAAAAAAAAAAAAAAAAAAAAAAGCAAAATGGTGATTAAAAATGGTGAAAAAAAACTCAACACTTAAACCAGGATCCAAAATAGACCCCCAATTAAAATTCCTTTATTTTGTATTTTATTGTCCTAATCTAATACAATATTTTGACAAACAGCTTTCCGTTTCTTTGATTGAAAATTATTAAAAGGAAATCATATGCCAACATTTTCAGTGTATTTTTTCTGCATATCAATTAGACTTTTATTAAATAAAATGATACTACTATCATACTAATTTTATATTTTATAATATTTAACTGGTAATTGTACTATTTTTATGAATACTAACTTATTATAATATGTTAGTTTTATATCCATTTCTATTATGTTAAAAAATTAAGATATAATCTTCAAGATGTTTCCATCTGATCAGATGTAACCTAATGCAGTCCGGTTGATTCAATAATACTAAATAATAAAATTGAAATGATGAAAAATGGCTTCAAAGTTAATCCTACACCAATTTTTGTATTTTTTTTCTATTTTCATAAAATCATATACTTTAAAAAAAATAAAAAGAATATTGTATACTAATTTAGTTTTTAGATTTTATAGTGTTTTTGTAATGCTATTTTTGTAAATACTTATACATTATACATTTTATTTTGTTTTATATCCCTTTTTTTATCACCGTTAAAAATAAAAATGTGCAGACTTGACTTCTGCAGTCTCTTCTGCAATAACCTAATGCAGTTTAAAAAAAAATTATATAAACAATGTTTCAAAGTAAACTCTACACCAGTTTTCTTCAGTGTATTTTTTCTGCACATAAATGAGTGATTTTCTATCCCTTATTCTCCTCCTCAGCAAGTGACTGGCTTCTCTTTGCTGTCTGCAGCTATAAATAAAGTATATTCAAGTGGCACCCTGCACCGAAACTAAACACCTCTCTCCCAAAAGCTCTCCACACAGCCAACAAAAACAGTCCGGATGTCCGCACACACTGAGGCCATCGCTGACACGCTGCCCTGCACAAGTCAACACAACCTCAGTCTGTCGGCTCTACATCGGGTTGATTAGAGCAGTCCTGAAAGGTGACGATACCGAAATAAGAGAAGTCGTAATTTCCTGAGCTGAGAGGGAAACTTCAGCACATCCTCAAGCACATTTGTGATACTGACTGAAAAGCTTCACGTTAGGGGGCTGTAAAAGCCCTGTAGATGATGCACTCAATCATAATGCATGATGTCACTATATTAATGTGATACTTACGGACATATTTGCATAACAGATGTCTGATGCCACTGGAATTTCATTCATTCATCATCATTCATTAGAACTCAAAAATTTTCAGCTTTTGTCATCTTGACTATCTTTCCAATAAATTACATTTCACCACAAAATCAAATGAAAGAAATTTTATTTTGAGAACAAATAAATAATTAAAAACAAATAAAGAAAAACTAATTATTTTTAACTGCATTATTTATGTGATGATTAAGTACATTCTGTTCTCAAATTCTCATTTTCATAATGCGTCTAGATATTTGAATGATTATGTCAATAAATAAATAATATATCATTATTTTTTTACATATTGGTAATCACATATTCGTGAAAAAATATGCTTAATTGTATACACTGAAAAAAAGTGTTGAATTTACTTTGAAACCATTACTAGTAAATTTCACAAATAATTACAAAAACACATTGAATTAAACATGAAATTTTGAAGTAGAAATATAATAATATAATATAATATAATTTCTTTTGATTTTGGTGTGAAATATAACCTGGACATATTCTTGACAGGTTTCGCGCTATTCACCCTTACACAAGCTATAATTTACTCAAGACAGACTTTCAGTATTTGATATAGACTTAAAATATTTGTTCAGTATAAGACAATGCCTCACCTGGTAAATCCAGCCTAAAAGAGAAAGATGTTCCAGGACCTGCGAGTGACAGTGGATACTCCTGACATCAGACCGGTGTTGGACTAATGAGTGTGTCTAAAGCTGCCAAACGTAACTTCACCCACTCTCTATTACAGATACATACACACAGTATATATTCATTTAGAAACATTTGCTCTGACACACACTCCAGCATTAAAGTGAACTTTGACAACCCCACCCAGCAAGATGGCAGACGATCAATGATTAGCCAGAGCAATGACAGGTCAACATTACCACACACTGAGTCTTAAAAAGACAGACACAACCGAAAATAAAACAGCGAAAATAATGCTTTTTCATAAAACCCATATTTCAGGTCAAGTCTTTTCCTTGAGGAGATGCTGTTTGTTACATGTTGCACACCCCTTTTTAGTGCATACAGTTTAGTGCATACTAGTAAGAAGTCAATTGGGAAGCAGACATGTTCCAAAAAGTAGGTGAGTAAAACACTTCTAAATGAGAGAATAAATATTTCTTAAAAGTATCAGGACTAATACTGAAGGATACGGTGCTGTTCAATACTGCGATCAAAAAAAGGGAGCAAAATGGTGCTAATTGGCAACTAAATGCTGTTCAGCACACAGTGGACTGGATCTCGCCCACCACAGGAACCAGTCAATATCATTGATCAGGCCAGACTGAGGCCAGCAGATATCAATAGCTGAGATGCTCAGTGCTGAGGCTATAACTAAACGGCTCATGTTAGTAGAGTATGCTATAAGCCAGGCTATTGCTCATCAGGGATAATGATTTGAACAAACCAGTAACTTTCAGTATTAAAATTCAGTGTGCAAATCGTCCTGTGCTGTTTGTGCTGTAGACATTAATGATGCTTCAAACTCTGTGGCTTGTGTGTCACAAGCACAAGAAACATGTTTTTTTTTTTTGTTTGTTTTTAAATAAGACTTTGTTTTTGCAAAGTGGATGATAAAACATAGCAACAACCTAGCAACCAGATAACAACACCATGACAACCAACTAGAACAACATAACAAAGCCCTATCAAACACCTTCAACAGAGCAACCACACAGCAACACCCTAGCAACCAAAGTACAACCTAGTAACCACACAGCAAAACTACCCTGAACATCAAAGTAACCACACAGCAAAACTAGCCTGAACATCAAAGTAACAACACAGCAATGCCCTAGCAACCACATAGCAACATCCTGACAATCCCCCATAACATCAATGCAACCACATAGCAACCATGAAAAACACCTTAGTAGCCACATTGCAACAACCTAACAATGGAAATGTTGCTTTGACAATTAATTGAAATAAATTACTTGAACTAAAACTTAAATAAAAATAAAATAAAGCCAAATTTAAAAAATATAAATACATTAAACAAAACAAAAATGACAAAAGCACAAAAGAAACCACATAGCAACACCCTAACAACGACCTGGAACAACAAAGCAACCATATAACAACAGCCTAGCAACTACCCTGAACACTCTAGCAACCACATAGCAATGCCCTAGCAACCACACAAACCAGCTTAAGTGCTAAAATTACTAGTCTCACATTTTTATTACTAATAAAAGTGAAACATTATAAAATAAATTACTATAAACATAAAAATACTAAAACTTAAAATTAAACAAAATCTGAAAGTATAAAGCTCATACAAATATATAATGAATATTATATACAAAATATTAATAAATACTATTATAGTATATAAATATTAAAATAACACACACACACACACATATACATACATACATATGTATATATATATATATATATATATATACACACAGTGTGTGTGTGTGTGTGTGTGTCAGCAATGCTGTTGTATTCTGCAGTGTGATCACGCTGAACCTTGCAGTGACACAGATGATGCAGGGATTGCGTGGCAGCGTGGGAATCAGAGTTTGATAGGTATCTCGCTCGTCTTTAGCCAGCTCAGCTCCTCCAGTCAGGTTAATTGCACTGGCTAATTTCCAGAAGATGATCCTCACAGATTCACTCTGCTAATGTCTTTCCAATTTCACATGAGTTCAAACTCAGTTCAGGCTGACAATGGCCTTTTCTTCACCTTCAGAAGTCCAATTTTCTCCACGACCCAGAGGGAAATTCAAAGGGTGCTCTTCTATTCTGTGCCTAAATAACCATATTAATGTTCAGCCCATGTATTTTCTCTCTCGGTTCGTTTCTCAGCATGAAACCCAATCTAAGAGCAGCACGCTTCAGACCGGATACTAATGAAAGCCACATAAATGAAGCATAACGACTAAAATGAGCAGTCAGCAGCTACCAACAAATGAGTTTTTAGATCTTTACATTATTTCAAAAATTTCTTTGCATGCCTCTCTCGTCCTCACGCTTGAGTCTCTGAACACAATAAATAGATATCTACCACACATTTCTTGGCTCCTGTTCTGTGCAATCAAGTGTGAAATACAGAGGCTGAGGCAACACAAAGCATCCATTACCCACACACACACACACACACACACACACACACACAGCCCTGAGCTCAATAACGCTAAAATGACAGGATCTGTTTGACATGAGAGCCAATAAATGTTGACTACAGTCACACTGACTAGTATACTTTTAACTAGATTAGAATTAAAGGAGTAGTTAACTGAAACATTGAAAATTTGCTGATATTTCACCCACCCACCGGCCAACTAAGATGTAGATGAGATTGTTTCTTCATCAGATTTGGAGAAATGTAGCATTCCATCACTTGCTCACCAATGGATCCTCTGCAGTGAATGGGTGCCGTCAGAATGAGAGTCCAAACAGCTGATAAAACATCACAATAATCCACAAGTAATCAACACCACTCCAGTCCATCAGTTAACATCTAGTGAAGACTAAAGTTGCGTGTTTGTAAGAAACAAATCCATCATGCAGACATTTTTTACTTTTTGGCTAAAATACAAGTCCTCTATCCATAATATTGCTTTCTCCAGTGAAAAATTCATCTGGTCTGAATCAGGAGAGAAATATGCCCAGATCAAGCACCATTTGCAAGCCAAAACATCTCTAAACAAAATATGTTGGTGGATTTTGACGTGAGAGAACAATAGGAGATGGACTTTTTTTACTGGAGGAAGCGTTATTATGGATTATGGACTCATATTTTGGTCAGAAATGACAATTTAAAGTTAAAAACATCTTAATGATGGATTATTTCTTACAAACACACTCATTTTCACATCACAAGATGTTAAATGATGGACTGGAGGGGTGTGGATTATTGTGATGTTTTTATCAGCTCTTTGGACTCATTCTGACGGCACCCATTCACTGCAGAGGATCCACTGGTGAGCAAGTGATGCAATGGTACATTTCTCCAAATCTGTTCTGATGAAGAAACAAACTCATCTACATATTGGATTGCCCGAGGGCGAGTAAATTTTTAACAAATTTTCACTTTTGGATGAACTACTCCTTTAAAGAAAGATGAAATAAGACACTAATTCGAATAGAATCTGACAACAATGACATACAAATTGTGCTTCTTTAGCTCAAATTTTCAGGTCCAGTTAATGCATATGCATGATCAATAAGCTAACTGGCTTTTTTAACTGAAAGGCAGGATTTACATTCCCACAGAAGCCATAAAAATGATACAATTTATGCAAAACAATTGCATTAGATAATGACTTTGTTCATTCCTGCATTTGGCAAAGGCAAGGTTTAAAAAGGTTTTGGAGCTTGTTCAAATCACTAACTCTTAGCATCAGTGTTATTTTAGTATTATTTAAATACTACTGGAGTATTTATTCATATGTTGAATTAGCTTTTATTAATATATTTTCAGTCTTTGTTTTCATTTAAGTTTTAGTGTTTTAGTAATTTTTATTATTCTTTATCTGTTTTGCTTTATTTGTATTCTAGTCATTTTACTTCAACTTATTTTATTTCAGTTATTTGCTAAGACAACATTTCAAATGATTATTTAAAATTTAAGCTTCATCTAATATTTATCTATTTTTATTTCAACTTCACTTCAATCAATGATGAATAGTCATGATTAATTAGTTTCTGTTAACAAAAACAATACCACTAAGCATGAGCGATAACAGAGATTCCTGCCAATAATAACCACCTCTGATTAATGGAACTCAAGTGCTATGTTAGTGTTGGTGAAATACAAAAGCTCCACAGCTGTGTTTGGATTTGAACATCACAGGTGATGCTTTGTGTAGGAAGAGAGTCATAAACTGAGAGTGATTCATTCATTCAGTGAATCCTCAAGAGAGCCACGCACACTCGCGTTATCTCTCTTGTGCGTGTGTGTGTCTTAATAATGTGTTGGAGGGGTTGCGGAACTGTTAACAGCAATGATGACAGTCACACCCCGGAAAAGCAGCACCACTGAGGCTCTGAAATGCATTCGAACAAAAAACACTCTTAAAAATAAAGGATTCAAAAGGGGTTTTCACAGCGATGCCATAGAAGAATTATTTTTGGTTCCCAATTCTTAAAAGAACCATTTTCGTTCTTAGTGTGAAGAACATTTTAATAATCTAAAGAACCTTTTTGCGCTATAAAGAATCTTGGAATGGTTCCATGGATGTTAATAATTCTTCATGAAACCATTGATGCCAATAAAGAGCCTTTGTTTTTTAAAATAAGGAGAGCATTCACACAATGAAGGTCCAATAATACACAAATCCAAAACAGTTTGAAACAAATATGTTGGTGGATTTTGATGTTAGAGGACAACAGGAGATGGGCTTTTTTTACACTGGAGGAACCATTATTATGGATTATGGACAGTTTGAAGATAAAAAAAAAAAAGTCTTAATGACGGATTTGTTTCTTGCAAACATGCAGCTTTTTGCTTCAAAAGGCATTTATTGATGGACTGGAGTGGTGTGGATTATTGTGATGTTTTTATCAGCTGTTTGGACTCTCATTCTGACGGCACCCATTCACTGCAGAGGATCCATTGAGGAGCAAGTGATGGAATGCTACATTTCTCCAAATCTGTTCTTAGTGGAATATTCCTTTAAGAGACTGAAGTATACAAGATTTACTCTCAATCTTGGCAAATTTTACTCAGGAGAACAATAGAGATTTTATAGAGATCTTATTCATGATTTTTCTTTCTTATGGGTGGGGTTTTGGAAATATCTAACAGTTCAAGTAAGTTCTCACCCCCAAATCTTTTTAGCATTCGTGAGGCACACGTAAACATCTTCAGAGACATTTAACGGAGAAACGGATTATTTATATCGGATCGTTGCAGACTTGCTGCTTGGCAATGTTCAAAGCATAAATCTCGCATCTCTCCTCAGTATCTCACTGGTGTCTTCTTCTCTCAAGCGTTTAGTCTCAATCGATACGTCCTACCATCCACCTCTTCAAATAGTTTCTCTCTATCTCTGTCCATCTCACAGACAGACAGAAACTTGGGCAAGACTGCAGAGAGAGATCAATGCAGGATCTCACAGCAGCCAGAGCCGTATCTGTGCGGATTTGCACGTGTTCGTGTGGTAAGGCAAGGTCACAGCGCAGCTGATATCCACACCGGCTCAGACACACATGAGAATCTGTCAAAAAGCAAGTCAGCCTCCTGGTAATACGACGCTGGAGAGCTGCAGCAGCTGATATCATGTTCCATGGATTCCCTAAGGCTTCAAAGAACAGCGTAATCTATCCTAGAAAAGACGTCATACAGGCCTGGACTCTTAAAATGCTCTCTACTGGTTCAAATTCAACCAGAAACTATGTTCTGATCATTTTTCCACAGAATTCCTTATAGAATTCTGTTCTTCCTATACTATCCAAACAACAAAAAGATCAAAATCTATAAAGTCCTATACTGAAACCACATATTGATTTGAATTGAATTTTATAAATAAAATATGTAATAATAAATAAATGTACTAATAATAGAAAATTACTATTTAAAATAAACTACTAAATTACTTTTATAAATACATTTCAAAATGTTATTAATAAAATACTAAACTACATTTTGAAATAAACTACTGAATTAATTTTCAAAATCAATAATTTCACAATTAATTTTGTTAATAAAATACATATTACATACACACGTTATAAAATACAAATTACATTAAAAAAAATCTACTGAATTATTTTCGGAAATAAAATGCAAAATTAGTTTTATTAATAAAATATCAAGTTATGTGTAAAATAAATTACTGAATTAATTTTATAAATAAAATGCTAAATTAATTGTATTAATACAAGATCAGCTTACATTTTCAAATAAACTACAGAGTTAATTTTATAAATAAAATGCTAAACTATTTTTATTCATAAAATACCAAATTGACTTTATAAGTATGCTAGAAAATTATTTTGTGAATAAAATGGTGAATTAATTTTACAAATAAAATACTAAATGCTATAAATAAAACACTAAATTAATGTTATAAATAAAATGTGAAATTAATTTCATTAATAAAATACTAAATGAATATTCTAAATAAACCAATTTTATATCATTTTCATTATATTCTTTCTATAAATTATTTTTATAAATAAAATATTAAATGGATTTTATAAAGTATGAATTAACTTTAGAAATACAATGCCAAAGCAATTATACAAATACTAGTTAGCAAATAAAATTAGCAAAAAAAAATTACAAAACAACAAAAATTTGTGATAAATCAAAGGAACAGGAATTAGTGCTGTAACCAGGTCACAGCTTGGAATCCCACATGGGCAGTAAAGGGTGAAAGTGGGTACCCGGGTGATAAAATCTGTGCCTTTGAGCCTAACCCTTGACCCCAATCATCCTAAAGGGAGCAATGACACGGCCCTGCTGAACTCTGGGTCATCCTTCAAAATGACAGGCGCTTGACCATGAACTTGCCTAGACTGATAAAATACAAATGATTCAGTGTGGGTTACGCAACCAAACAGACACATTATTCAGAACGGAATACTAGTGTGCTACTCACTGCATACTGAACAATATACAAGTATGAGCTACATTAAGCAACATGCAATGACTATCTACTTTCTAAAGAAATTTCACCAGTTTTAAACTGAAGCATTTCTTAAGATGCACTGAGATTTTTATCCGTCTGATAAGCGTTCAGACTGTAAGGACCTTGTATTGTACCTTGAGTTTAGTTAAAAGCTTCTAAGGACACGCTCTCCTTGGTTTTAGTCGCCAACTGAAGCTACTAGAGGCTGACGGACAGATTCAGAATGAGATTTCAACAATATAACCATCAAGGTGAATGAGTCCTCCAACAAAATCCAGTTAAAGCGCTACTGTATACTTTATGGCTTTGACTTCATCAGGTGAAAGGCAATGCTAGCTTGTGCAAAATGTTTTCTTACATATTCTTCAGAGCAAATGTATGGAAGTCCGTTTCTGGCAGGGAATAAAAATAAATAAATAAGGTATCAGGACTTAATCTCACAATTCTGACCTTTTTCTCACAATTCTAAGAAAAAAGTCAGAGGTTATATCTTGCAATTCTGACTTTTTTTCTCAGAATTGTGAGACAAAAAGTTGCAAATACCCTTTGTGGAAATAGGCTTAGTATTCATCTAAAAGAAATTTTATATATATACAATTTTTTTTTTTAGATGAATACTAAGTGTTACACCGAATCTAAAGTATAAGAATTGTATAAACTGCACAGAAATCAGAAGCTTTTCCTGGCAGAACAAATACTAACTGACCCAGAGCTAAAGAGTTCAGGTGCCAAGGGACAATTCAGGACCTTGGACAGTTCGAGACCCTCCGAGGGGAGGATTTCACCTTTGACTTGAACACAAGAAGTCAAAAGGACATCTGGTGTCTGTGAAGCAGCAGTTCACTTCAGATACACACTCACATGCATATTTACTGTTGGTGGAGACAGATGGGATCAGCAATGTAAGACCAAACTAAATGACAACAGAGACAACCATCAGACATTTACTAATCTTCACAGCTGTGAGACCTGCTATTGATTTATTAAAGCAGACCTTTTCAGTTTACCATGCAAGAAGACAGTAAAGTCTCTTTTGGGAGCAACAGAGATTGCATTTACTAAAATGGTCTATTGTGGATCTCAGAATAGAGGACTGTGAAAACAAGTGCCCTAAATTAGATTCTTATTTCACATGTCACTCCAAGGTATTTCAATGGCACCATGTCTAAAAACCATACTGCTTGGTTTTTTTGGGGGGTTTTTTGTTAGGACAAAAATGGTCAATTTTAAACTTAAAGGTGCTAATTCATTTTAGCAGGATGATTTAAGTCAAATTATTGAGCTATTTGTAACTTTAAAGAATCATATTTTGCAATATTGTTGAAATATAGTACAAAAACAAAAGGTACACTTATAAAAAAAGTATGAAAAAGTACAATGGAGTGCAATATAAATATTTCAGTACATTTCAAGGCATTACCATATGAGAACCATCAGCACTTTTTGCAAGCTTATCATATCCAAAAATATATATTATATATGACATATGTGCATAACTTTAGAATAGCATAAACATTAATTAGTAAGTATTCTATAAATATTAAAACAATCACCCTTAAGTCTCTCTGTAAAATGGCTTTAAAATATGCAATGTTTTAGAATATTAATAGTTAACTTAATAGGTTAAGTAGTTTATTTTTGTTCCAATACATCATATTTTGCTAAATGCATGCAAAACGGTATGATTGTCTATAATGATGCACAAAAGTCTAATTTATTCGTGTAATTCAAGTTCATTCGACACATGCATATTAATTCAGGTGCACACAGCGTTCACTGTTCAGCATTGCGAAGAACCGCAGCGTTCTTAAAGGACTGCGCAAGCGTTTAGAAATAAATGACATAACGCAAGACGAGACGTCTGTCCGCATATATCGACATGCAACCTCATTTCTACAGCTAAATGAGAACAAAATAATGCGTTAAGACATACCAATAACAGATGAACGAGAATCCAGCTTCTCTGCGATACACACGATCCTCCACTCTAGTAAAACACAATAACGGTCAGCCGTCTGATTCGGTTTAGGGAATCGGTTCGCTTTAGCGAGTTGGCTCAAATTCAACGAGCCTGTTCGCAGAAGTGAACAGTTTCATGTAATCAAATAAGTATTTCGATAAACATTTTGTTGAACACGGAATACTCATATATATGCTGTGACCATACAGTCTTAGCTACAGTGAAGTGGTTAACACACGCATTGCGAATCTGTTCAAATGAATCGGTTCGAATGAATGATTCATTCGCGAATCGAACATCAGTAAAACACCAAGGTATCGGATGAACACAGCCAGTGTTGTGCTGCGGGTGTATTAAATGGGGGATGGTCAGCCAAGAGACCCAGGTTACATATGAATGACTTTTACTGAAATAAGCACCGTACTAAAATGAACGAATATGTGAAATATGATTTGAATCATTCACATTCCACGTTTACGTGCAAGACTTACAATTGAATATGCTGCAATTCAACTCCTATTTCAGTCTACTAACAAAAAAGTACCAAAAAAAACAACAAAAAAAAAACATTTACGACTGTTGTGGTTGGGATGTTTTATCAAAAATAATTGTGGGGCAGTACCATGGTACAGTGATGTTAATACCATAGTACTATGATGTGGTACTGAAATTTATGTACTGTGGTTGTTTAAATGGGGTTCGTTTTTGCCACCTATTGGTGAAACATTGCTAAAGCTTCCTTATTTTGGGCTTCAATTAGTGCATATTGCAGTAAAATAAATAAATAAATAAATGTTTGGTGACGTCATAATATTTGATACAATATTCATTATCTACTTTGCATTTTTAAAAAGATGAATTTAAACCTGCTGCTTACATAATAATTAGGGTTATTATCCTTTCACTAAAAGTAAAATCATAAAAAGTCATTACTTGAAAATAAATTATGAAAAATAAAAAAATATGTAAACTTATTTTAATTCAGCCAGTTGTCAAGACAACATTTATTTGTTCAGATTAAGTTAGATAAAACTAAAAGTAAACTAAATATTTATTTAGTTAATATACTAAATAAATACTTAATATTTATTAATTAATTTTCAAAATATAAAAATAAAATATAATAAAATAAACTAATACTCTCAAAGATACTAAAGTAAGAGTATTACTAACCAAATCTGCTCCTAAATGTAATATTGCATGAAAGGAATTTGACTGCAAAGCCAGTGCGGCACAGGTGGTCTGTGTATGAAAGCAGATGGAGGTGTTGCAATGTTAACTTCTCAATTTGTTGGCACAGGTGGAGCAACAATCAAAGCTCCTGTAAGGTTCATTCCCAAAAGTCCACAAACCTCAGGCACTAAACACATCACCGCCTCGCAACACAGATGGGAAACAGGAAAACACTGTTCGCTGCCAAACACAAACTGCCAGAGAAATGAGCTGAGCACTGAAATATTAACCAACACATTTCTTGTTAACGCATTCAGTAGAGAGGCTTAGTCTGCAATTGAATTGAGCAATAGCTATTGAAACTTTCAAAACTCGCCAAAACTGAAACTTCAAGAAACTTTAAATATAACAGTTTACCTCAAAACAGCACATTCAACCAATATATTTGATTTCTCTCATGAAATAGGCTTACTTTCAAATGTTAACATAAAAACACCTTGTTTGTCTACAACCAAAGAGCCAGTAACTCTAAAATCAGGTTTAGAAAACATGTAGGAATAGTACCATAAAAGCAGTCCATACATACCCACTTCTGAGTTATTCACACAGATATTGTAACAAAGTGAAATAATTAAGAATAAGAGCCCATATGCCATACATATTCTTAAAAATGCAATGCACAGTCAACCTTCATTGTTAAATTGCATGCTTACGTCTCATGTATGAAGGATGTGGGTGTTTTCTCTGTCACTAGACGGTGATTGTGAGATATAAATATATTCCTCAAGCAGCCATGCAGGGAAAAAGTCATTTCCTTTAGCATTCAACTCTGTCCAGAAAAAAAAAGGCAGGGCAGAGAACCGACTACTGAATAAGTGGTTGTGACTGTATTTGATGTCACAACAGGACAGTATTTACAGTCAAAACAGCCAAAGTCTGAATTGTACTGGTAACTGTTTTCCATGCAATTACAATGAATGAGGACTGAGGACAGGTCTTTTTTTTTTTTTTTTTTTTTTTATAAATACAGAGGAAATTTACAGAGAATTACTCTTTGAAAATTCTAGAATTATATAAATTATTTGAAAAAGAACAAACGAAAATAATAATAGACATATGTCTCTGTATATCTATAAGTTACAGTGTAATATCTAATTATGTAATATATGATGTATTACTAGTATATATAATGTACTAGTAAATTTTGAAATTAGCTAACATTAACTGAGATTAATAAATGCTTTAGAAGTATTTTCATAGATCATGTTAGGTAATGAACTAACGTTAACAAATGGAATCTTGCCGTACTTTGTTGTTTGTAATTGTATTATAGACCTATATATGATAATATATTCGTATATTCATGTTTGTTTATTTTATTCATTATTATTATTATTATTATTATTATTTCTTATAAAGCCAAACTGTGACCAATTAAAAACACCTCCAATACACTAGATGGCGCCTCGCGCTTCACATGTGACTGTATAAAGCGCAGCAAAATACTACAGGAAGTAGAGCTGAGGACGTTCTTTCCGGCTCCGGTCTCTCAGCAAGAGTAAAGGTAGGCCGAAACAAGAGCCGAAAATCCGTTCAAAATCTTCATCATCTTACTATTTTATGTGTTGTTTCAAGTGAATTCAGTTAAAATAAATCCTTATAATCAATATATTTTAGTCTTGAGGAAATATGCAGTCGGAAAATACTATATATGAAGCAGGATGTGTGTCTGTCTTGTACGCTACGGGCGAGAGTGCTTCTCTGCTCTTATTAGGTCAATATAGTAACATGAAATGAGAAAATAATATTACATAAAGGGATTACTGTCGTTGTTCCAGAAAATAAGCAATTTAAGTGCAAAAAAGCTCTTATTACAAAAAATTAATGTGTATACAAACACGTTTAGCATGCTAGTGCCTTAAGAGCCGCGCAGAATGTCATCGCTGACAAAAATTGGCATGTTTTTTTTGGCCATGGTGCTAACATGACTACTATATTCATGTGTTTTAGTATGTACATTTAATAACATGGCATTAAAATCACTGTTGTACTACAGCAGTACTTCCTTGTATGTGGATGCACTTTGATTCAGTGATATTCGATAGTAAAAGCAATGTTTTGAACGAAATACCATGGTACTCTTTATCATTATGTATATTACGTATATGATGCTGTAACGTTTGTTGAAGAATACCATGGTATGTATGGTAATACTAGGGTGCTAGAAGTCTGACATGTTGCCTAAATCAGCTTGTAAAAATCTTTTTTAGGAAAGTTGGTCTCTGTATTATAAAATGTATGAAACATTTCTCCTTTTCTCTGGCTAATCTAGTCTAATAAATCTGGCATTTTTGACGAATTGTTTCTATGAGTCGCTTTGGATAAAAGTGTCTGCAAAATACATAAATATGAACTGAAATTGTATTTGTTTTTATAGATGCTGATGCCCAAGAAGAACCGCGTTGCTATCTATGAGCTCCTCTTCAAAGAGGGCGTCATGGTGGCCAAAAAAGACGTGCATCTCGCAAAACATCCAGAGCTAGCTGACAAAAACGTACCCAACCTTCACGTGATGAAGGCCATGCAGGTGAGTCCATCTGACCATCATGAACAGGATGAACTTGGACCGGTTAATGACAGTGTGAATGTATATTAAAATACTTTTACCTTCACAGTCTCTGAAGTCATGCGGGTACGTCAAAGAGCAGTTTGCTTGGCGCCATTTCTACTGGTACCTGACCAATGAGGGCATCCAGTACCTGCGGGACTTCCTCCACCTGCCCCCAGAGATCGTGCCTGCCACCCTCCGCCGCCAGACCCGCCCAGAGACCGCCAGACCCCGTCCTAAGGGTAAGAGGCTCATCATCGCCTCCTAAAGATATTTCAAACTGAAAATTGTCACTATTCACCTTCATGATTTTCTGTGCAACATATTTTGAAGAAAATCTTCAGAGCTTCTCTATGCAATTGTTCATAATGAACAAAAAAGTAGTTCATTTCTCATACTGTAATTTGAAAAATCATTATTACCATAAGCTGTGTTATGGCTTTGGAAGAGATTGAATATAGTGCATTGACCACTACTTTTTTTTTTTTGAGCTTGACTGATAAATGGTTGTATATTAATGCAAAATGGCATTCATAATGTGTGTCAGTCCCTCAAAGATCTTGACTAAATGTGTTTTATACAGGTCTTGAGGGAGAGAGACCGGCTCGTCTGGCTCGTGGCGAGGGAGACAGAGATGCTTACAGACGTTCTGCAGCTCCGCGTACGTACACAATACACAGACTGTTGACATCAGCGTATTCTTAATCAGTGGCCTCTGTGTGGCATTGTGTTAAACTAAAAACTCCTCATCCTACAGCTGGTGCAGACAAGAAGGCTGAGGCTGGTGCAGGTGCAGCCACAGAATTCCAGTTTGTAAGTATTGCTATTTAAATGCATGACTCCAAACAATTACAAACGCAAGCTTGAATTATCCTACTGGGAAAAGAAAACTGATGCTCAGCTTTTGCATGCATTCTTTTTGTTTTCAGAGAGGTGGTTTTGGCCGTGGCCGAGGACAACAACCACAGTAATTTTCCACATTCTGTACAATAAAGGTTCAAAAGTACTTCTGTGTCCGACTTCTGTGTTCGTATATTGGTTGCAGGTATTTATGAATGCATTCAGTGTGATATTTAATGCCTTAAAGGAATTGTTCATCCAAAAATGTAAATTTGCTGAAAACTTACTGAGATCAAACAGCTGCTAAGAACATCACAAGTAATCCACATGATTCCAGTTCATCAATTAACATCTTGTTGAAGGTAGTGTTTGTAAGAAACACATCCATAATTAAGATGTTTTCAACTTTTAAGTCATTGCTTCTGGCTAAAAATGATAATATTGTTTTCTCCAGTGAAGAAAAAAAAGTCATCTCGTCAGAATCAGAAGAGAAATAAGCACAGATCAAGCAGTGGTTACAAGCCAAAACAGTTTTAAATATGTGGGTGGATTTTGATGTTGAGAGACAACAGATGGACTTTTTCACTGGAGGCAGGGTTATGGATTATGGACTTGTATTTTAGCCAGAATCAATGGTTTAAAGTTAGAACACATCTTAATGATGAATTTGTTTCTTACAAACATGCGGCTTTTTGCTTCACAAAATGTTAATTGATGGACTGGAGTGGTGTGGATTATTGTGATGTTTTTATCAGCTGTTTGGACTCTCATTCTGATGGCACCCATTCACTGCAGAGGATCCATTGGCGAGTAAGCGATGTAATGCTAATTTTTTCCAAATCTTTAAAAACAAATTCAACTACATCTTAGGATGGCCTGAAGTTGAGTAATTTTTCAGCAAACTTTCATTTTTGGATGAACTATTCCTTAAAAAAAAAAAAAAAAAAAATTCTTACCAACTTCCTGTTTTGTCAATTTTGGTCCATCATCCTTAAATGAACCTGTAGATTTTAAATGTGTATATAGTTTAATATTTTAACATTAATACAAATAGTTTGCCTTAAAAGCCATGAAGTACAAACAGAATGTTACATAAATCAGAATATTTGGCATGTTAAAGCATTACAAATTTGACTTTCTGTGGGGACAAAGTCACTGAAACCTTGAGGTGAAACACTGGTGTTTATTAGTTGGCACATTTATATTACATTCTCGTACTGGTTGATTTCACAATCCCAAAATGAAAAAGCTAAATATTCCAGTGAAGGTTGCAGCTGTGGAACTAAAGTCTCACAGCTTTTGTTTCGGAGTGTTGGGAGATTTCAGTCATATTTCCAGCATCCCATTTAAACCACTTACATCATGTTTACCAGGGTGAACTCTTGTTTTACCAAAGTTTACATTCAGAGTCACAAGCAGGGCAAATTTAAGGTGCTTTCTGTGAGATGTTCGCCAAGGATATGGGTATTTCACATGGACTGAGATATACTTCAAATGCAGCAGTTTAGATTTCACATCCTTGTTTTTCTAGGACTTTGAAACGAATGTGCTCAGAGAAGATCATTCACAAAAATGATCAGCTACAGACGCAGTCACTTCCACTTACTACAGAAGTCAAAAAGTTATATTCTGCTGTGCTATTGAAAATGAAGGGTACATTAGTATGGCCATCATCACATATCTCTATCAAGAAAACAGTCCAGATTAGCTATTACATGCTACACTAAAAGTGAAAGAGAAAGACTTGCAATCTGCTGCAAAATCGATGACATTAGTGTTGACATTTATCAAAGGCATGTAAACGGAAATCACTGATAAAACGGAAATCACTGATAAAACTATGGTCATCATTACTCACTTTGCAGTCAGACTAACAATAAAAAGAAATCTTGAATTAAAAATGTACTTCATAAGGATCTTGCATCATAAATGCACTTAAAACTCCCAGAGGAGCAAAACGATGCAGTTCAGTCTCAAGGAAATAAATCGCCCTACCTTACGTGTACCATATCTATACATCATAACGACAAGCACTCGAATTTGAAGTCTTGATCTGTACAAGAGCAATTAAAAGACACCAAAACATCTCGCTAACTACAGTGGCTCAAGATTCACAGTTTTGCGCCAAGCGCTTTACAGAGCGTGCAGTTCGGCTTCCAAGACGTTATTTGACATTTGAAAAGAAAAGACAATGTTTAAATGAGTTGTAGATGAAGATATGGACATTTCTAACAAGGGTGAGAGGTTAAAACAACCAAATACTTCCTTAAAGAGAAGGAACGAAGAAAAAAAAAGAAAATTCTGTCATTATTTACTTACCCTCATGTTGTTCCAAACCTGTACGAGTTTCTATCTTCTGTTGAACGCAAAAATAGAATCAACAGTTGATGATAGCCATCGACTTTCATAGTATTTTTTTCCCATACTATGGAAGTCAATGGCTACCGTCAATTGTTTGGTTAACAACATTTTTCAAAATATCTTCTTTTGTACTCAACAGAAGATAGAAACTCATACAGGTTTGAAACAACTTGAGGATAAGTAAATAATGACAGATTTTTTGAGTGAACTATTCTGATATATTTTAGTAAATTCCATAAGAAAAAAGTGGTTTAATTTTATCCAAGATCAACCGCTCATTATTGATGCCATTTTTTCCCCTGAAAACAACATGAACTGAAAAATGAATCATGCTCAATAATACATCAAACACACAATGACAATGTAAAAAGCGTCCATTTTGATTTCATGTGGTTCGTGAAGATTATTGAAACTGCCAGGTAACATAATAGTTTTGTTTTTTTTTCCAACAGATTGCTTGGAAAATCGAAGTGAATCTTTTAGTTTAGGGAGAGGATTTCCAAGCTACTTCTTGATTTAACTGTCCACTCTATCTACCGTGGCACTTCTCAAATTCAACATGGTATTGTGCAACCCATTTTGCTTCTGTACAACATATAACGTTTTGTGAAGAACAAATGAAATGAGACTTCAATCCATCTGGAAGTGACTGAATCATGAAAAGTGGGTGTTTCATACCAGAACAGGATTAGAGTTGCACAATGCATAGTGCACTGATGAAATCAGGAAAATATATTAAAAAGTGAGTCTATTTTGTTTTCATGTTGATTTTAAAAAGTGCTACCTACAGAAAACCATTACAGCACAACAGTGACCTGCCAAACCATACCACCACTATATCACAGTCTGCTTTTCTGCATCACTAGCGGCGCCAAACGGAATTGCAAAAATAATGTCCGAACAATGTAGTTGCAATGAATTGGTGCTGCTAGTGGCATAAAATTACACAAAGTTTGCAATACTAAATTCAAAGTCCTTCAAACATCAGCGGGTTGGAAAAAATGTACTGGATTAAAAAAAGTGTGCGCTTATAGAATTACGCTCCAGTCTAATCAGGTACTAGTATAAATTAAATGTTTTTGCAGGCCCATAAGTTATTTACAAGATGGCAAGACAAAAAAAAGGGTAAGTTAAGAGCGTTAGTTTAACACGAAGTACAGGTTAAACATTCATCACATCACGCAAACTCATAAGACAAATAAATAACCAGTGTTCATGCAAAACTATTAACTTCTCACAGTTCCACCGTTCAGACGACTAAACGTTTCCTCTCACAACTGCCGAAAGAGAACTAATGAAAACCTCGTTCACACATACGCACGCAGAGGAAATCGAATGTGTCAAAATACTGAAAGCCACATGCTGACGCACCATGTGTATACTTTTACATCACAACAGTAAAAAGTAGTTCTTGCATTCGTTTAATCTCACACTTGGGCCGCGGGTTTCATGCAACAGTCCGCATGAAAGGAGGATTAAACGGGGAAAAAGCAAAAGTGTTACATTTACAAAACATCGTTTCGAATATTCAACCAACACTTGATGTCTGCGCCACCTTCTTGGTGCTCAAAAAGCCTTGGCAAACCGTTGTTTTTGTGTCTTTTTTTTTTTTTTTTTTTAAAGAAAAAGAAGGATAGAATAATGAAAGTAAGAGCAAGAGTGGTGGAAGCATCCAGAGTGTCTGTGTTTTGCATTAGTTATCTGATATCAGAAACGGAGCTCTGATTAATGCTGTAGGTGGGCGACAGGTCTCCGTCTATCGTGGCCACCAGGGGCGTCCCGTTACTGTTCAGGCAGCCTTCCTGTAGGGCCGCGAAGTAAGTGGCCTGAACTGGTTTGTGACACTGCAACACTTCTATGGCATCTTCAATTTTGAACCATTCCCGTTTTCTCCCTGTCAAAACAAAAAAAAACGATAAGCAGGTGTTATGACCCAAACAGAAGACAACTGTTCGTTCGCCAATCACAAACTTTAGATTTTTCACACTTGCTAATTCCACAACGGCTCTGACAAGAATATGCTGATACTGATTAGAGTTTGGTCATATTTTGACTAGATAAATCATGTTGCCTTGACATTGCCACATGCCTGTGTTCATCTGAATTATGGGCCATGTATGCACTTTATTCAGTATATACACTGTAAAGAAATATTCTTTCATACGGTTCCAAAACATTTGGGGTTAGTAAGATTTTTTTTTTTGTTCTTGTTTTTAAAAGAAAAATTTCAAATATGTCAAGTCAAGTCAAATATTTTTTCTATAGCACGTTTAAAAGCAACAGAGTTGCGCCAAAGTGCTGTACAACAAATAAAATACAATACAGCGAAAACAGTATAAGAAAAACATCATATAAAAATTAAAAACATAAAATAGAATCTAGGCCAAGTTGGCAACAGAGCCTTAAGTGGGCATTAATCAAAAGCCAGGGAAAACAAATAAGATTTGAGAGCAGACTTAAAACTAGCTAGTGAAGGAGCGAGTCTCACATTTACAGGCAGACTATTCCAAAGTTTCGGGGCTGCAGCTGAAAAAGCCCGGCCACCCTTGGTTTTACAGCGACAACGTGGGACCGCTAAGAGAAACTGATTACTGGACCTAAGAGCTCTTTGAGGAGAGTAAGCAATCAGAAGGTCACTGATATATTTTGGTGCAAGGCCAGCTAACGCCTTGTACACCAAAACAGCTATTTTAAAATCGATTCTGAACTTCACAGGAAGCCAATGTAGAGATGCTAAG
>JAFVLL020032129.1:0-59485 GCA_021397915.2 Tor tambroides | reverse complement strand
CTTGGCTTAAGGGGAGCAACAGAATCAATAGAAATGGAGCAGGAATTAGTAAAAACCTGCAACATCTCTTCCGTGTTTAATTTGTCGAAAAAGGCGGCATCTGCAAAGTTTGCTAGATAGTGCTCTGAAAATAAACTGGCAGTGAATGGCTGAATAAAACGAGAGTAGCTTACAGACTGAGAGCAAATAGGGGTGGTGGAAACACAGACAGATTCAAACACAATTGGCAAGTGGTCTGAAAAGGCAGCATCAATCACTCTCAGATTTGTTATTGGGAAGCCATAAGACAACACCAAATCCAATGTGTGTCCCAAATTGTGAGTAGGGCTAGACACAAATTGTGACAGATTCAAGGAATCAATAAGGTATAAAAACTCTTTCACCAGGGGTTTGGATGGACAACAGAGGTGAATATTAAAATCTCCTAGAATCAACAATCTATCACAACGAGACACGATATCAGCAAGAAACTCTGAGAATTGTTGAATAAAGTCTTTGTTGTATTTTGGAGGCCTGTAAACCAGTGCACATAACACAGGGCCCCCTATATCGAATCTCATTAACTGTACCTCAAAGCTGGAGTACACATCAGTATGCAATTTTTTGTTTTTAAAATTACTTTTAAAAACAGTAGCAACACCACCACCATGACCAGTGTGCCTTGGAGTGCTAAAAAATTCACAGTCCGGAGGAGCAAGTTTAAAATAAATGCTGTTCTTCTGAGCTTTCTGTTCATCAAAAAATCCTGAAAAATAAATGCATCACAGTTTCCACAAAAATATGAAGCAGCAAAACTGTTTTCAACATTGATGATAATAAAAAAAAATGATTCTTGAGCAAATCAGCATATTAAAATGATTTCTGAAGGATCATGTGACACTGAAGACTGGAGTAATGATGCTGAAAATTCGGCTTATAAATTGTACAAATATTTCACAATATTGCTGTTTTGACTGGATTTTTAGTGATAAATAAAAACAATAAAAAAAAAAAAACCTTTGAAGGGTAGTGTACTAAAATACTAACCAATGTTTACTGAATCCTCCCAATCTTCTAGAACTTCAGTTACGATGAGAACGTAGACGTACGTTCTGTGTTTCCTATCTCGATTCTAAATATAAAACAACATGTTATTTGAAAAAGTAAGACAAGCAGCACAACTCTTTTATAACACTTTTACAGAAAGCCATTCTTTCTTATAGCACTTACCTCAAATATTCCTACTAGTCTTCCTAAAGTGCCCTTGACACCAGCCTGTAAAACAATGAATGGATGATACTGAATCATTGCGTTTTTATTATATTATTATTATTATTATTATTTTAAAGACCCAGTCATTATTACGTGATCAGGTCTTTCAGTTTATTGTCGTCAGTGCACACCAATGACTGATGTACAAATTAGTAAGTGAGAATTTGACAACTGATATGTTCTCGGAGGTCAAGAAAAGACTAGACTACTGGTGAAAACAAGCAGGACAGCAAATCAACAGGAACATGAAGGCATTCTTCAGTCTGTGACAGCCTACACCCATTCTGAGTGATAGCGATCCATCATGACGCCGTTTAGGCCAAATGTCATGTACACAACATGGCGCTGACCTCAACTTGAGTAGCTGATTGTCGTCAAACATGGTCTAAATATAGTCTTGATTATATAGCGTTGGTCCAAAAGTCTGAGACCACTAGTGAAAATTTTCAACTTAATATGCACTAAGGTTAAAAAGTGTGGGGTATGTGAGATTTTGATTTTTTTAGTTTCTTCTGCTCATCAAGGCTGCATTTATTTTTAAATTGCAATATATTTTAAAATGTAATTTATTTCAGTGATGCAAAGCTGAATTTTCAGCATCACTACTTCAGTAATTAATTCTAATGTGCTGATTTGCTGCTCAAGAAAAGCAGTTTCTTATGAATGAAAATTATTTTTACCAATATAATTGTCACTTTTGATCAATTTAATGCATCCTTGGTAATTGAAAAGTATTATTTAATTTCTCTCTCTCTCTCAAAAATAAATAAATAAAATAAAAAATAAACATACATTTAAAAAAAAAAAAAAAAAACTTTACTGACCTCATATATAACAAATTACATTATCAGGATAGCAGTTTGAGAAAGTTTAGGTTTGCTTTAACAGCCAGATGATCATGTTCTCCAGCATGATTTGAGAATCAAAGAGCATGTTAAATTAAAATCTATCTGACAAAGAGTCACATGATCAATAACACTTATTTACTTACATCTGATTGGTCACACAGAAATGCAGAGTATTCCTTACTATTTTAACATCATAACATTACATTCAGATTTCAAAATCTAAAAACTTCTCAGTATGCTCTCAGACTTCAGGACAATTCCACATATGCGGTCTTGTCGAACACATATGACATTGTGTCATTGGATGTTTATAGTGTACTTGGTTACTGTCTGGCAGTGAAGGTGTGAAGAGCAGCTCTTAATCTGAGTGTAATGCCCTTTAAAACTGTAAGGCGATCGTCCCGGCAGAATGAGCGACATGTTTGCCGTCTGTCAGATGGCCAGCGAAAGCAAGAGAGTATGGCAGATCTCAGCTGATGGAACATTATCACTTCTCTTTATGAGAAACCCCACAGGTTAAGTGTCAGCAGAGAGAAAGCCTAGAGTTTTTCCATGTTTGCACAATAGATCAAGTCAAAAATATACGCAAAAACATCAGTTATTGTTAGTAGTGAGAGACTTACACATCAGCTGATTAATCAGGTGACATTTGGCCGTATTAAAATGCTCGGGTTCTTCGGTCATGTTTTAGAGCCACAATTTACTTTGACTTTATTGTAAGTAAATATTGTACAACAATTTGAATTCTAAATCAATTTTGTGCATTGTTAACATTACTTGCCATTAAAAAACCTATTCAAAATCATGATAAATTAATGAGACCTAATGAGATACAAATGGTAAGAGCTTTGACAGCTTTGTCACTGTAATGGACAGCTGATTATGATAAATATTAAAAATGATCATGATAATCATGCATAATCCTAGAGATGAAAGTCAAACCTCTTCACAGACTTCTCGGGCAGCAGCAACGTTGGGCTCCTCCTCGGGCTCCATCCCTCCTCCGGGTACGATCCATTTGTCTGGATATCTGCTGCTGCTCACCAGTAACACCTGTGTGGACACATATTACAAGTTTTCAGTCTGTCGGACTGGCTGAAAGTCAGTGATAGGACAATATGTTGGCTTGGCCAATTAAAAATGTGCCATTGTGAAATCCCCATCGGCCATCATCAACAGAAGCAATAGTTCCCCTTGTGTCAGTTCAAAATCTCCCAGCACGACTGATTTTAACTCATTTTGAGTCACTGTTTGGTACAATAGCTGTAATTTCAGCATTTTTGTGAACCTCTGGGGCCTCGTTTGTAAAGTTTTGTGTAAAACAATCCTAAATATGAACACATCAGTTTCTGAAATGTTTTCATGAGTGATTTATAAAGCATGTTTCTAAATATGTGCATTATTATAAATCAATAATATTATTGTCAATAAAATCTATCCAGGAAATTATTAATGTAATTTCAATTGTATAACATTATTAATATAATTGTATTTTATTAAAACGTATTAATTAAATATTATGAATCAAATCAATAATAAAAATAAACAGTATAGTAATTTGTCTTGGAGCTTGGGAAGTAATACTATGATGTAAATACTAATATGTATATGTAATAAACATTTCTCACAATTAAAATGATGAAAAAAGTTAATATACAAATAAAACAACACTAACAATGACAAACAGCTAGGGCTGCATGATTATGACAAAAATCATAATTGTCGATTATTCGCTTGAAATTGTAATTGCGATTATTAATTACGATTAACTCAATTTACATTGAATGATGTTTATACCATTGTTTGAAGCAACTGCATGTCATATTTTTATCTGAAAATAAACAAGCTGAAAACATTTAAACGAAAAAACTTATATTGCTTTTCTATAGTATTAATGTGAACTATTCAATGGATTGGTTTCTTCTTTAAATTATAAAAAATATGCATGGTATTATAATGTTAAACTAAAACTATAATTAAAACGATGGAAAAACCCTTAATATAACCTGTAGAAAGAAAAAAAAACACATCTTAAGCACTCAGAATAACATAAGTGGACTTTGAACGATTATTGCCTTTTTGAACGATTACGTAATTGTGGCATCCATAATTGTAATTGCGATTAGAAATTCGATTAATTGTGCAGCCCTACAAACAACTATAAAATATACTGATTCATTGAATAATAAAAATAATAAAAGGCACTATAAAAGATATATCTTGTCAAAGTATATCCATTTCCTCTATTTATTATTTAAAGTGGAAATAAAACATCATAAACAATAAATAAATGCTTTTAAAACATTATTATAATTAATGAATTAATTTCATTTAAGTAATTATCACAAAGCAAAGCAGTTAAAATGTTGTTCGATTTGCTTATACAGTATTATGAATTTAATACTATAATTACATGTTCATAATCAATGTTGGATTATTTTTATTTACTTTATGTACATGAGCACAAAAAGTTCTTTAAGAATCTTTCATGACCGTTTCTGCCTTTATAAATCCTGTTTATAAGGTATTTTATAGGTGTTCCTCACCTTTGATGAACTTCATACAACTTATGGAGCTAAACGAGCCCTTTAATTATGCTTTCAAATGATGTAATCAAATGCTTTTTTGGATGTACCACGGTACATTTCAAAGTAGGCCCGTTACCTGGTACCGTGGTACTGCCATATTACTTTTTGTAAGCAATGGTACTATCATCAAACAATACCATGGTACTTCTTGTTAGCAGTGCTCAAAATAAAAAAAAAATGTATTTCAGACATGTACAATATGGTAATCTATATTCATCAAACACATGAATTTCAGTACCATGGTATATTTCAAAGTACTATAGTGGGCCTATTACTTGGCACTACAGTACTCCCACATTACCTTTTTGTAAGCGATGGTAGTATCATCAAAGAATACCGTGGTACTTCTTGTTAGCAGTGCTCAAAAGTATCATGGTATTTCAGACATGTACAGTATGGTTTTCTATATTCATGAAACACATGAATTTCAGTATCATGGTACATTTCAAAACACTATAGTATTACCTTATACCATCATTGTACCATGGTACCTCCACAATGTTTTTTAGGGATGGTTCTCCAAATATCTTCAAATAATACAATGGTACTTCTTGTTAGCGGTGCTCAAAGAAAAGTACCGTGCTATTTTGGACACAATGGAAGTGGCATGTAAACGCCATATTTCAAATGATCATAGTATTAACGTTACCATCGGATGTACCACAGTAATTTATTGCAAGGAAGTCTAAAAAATCTAATGGAATCTCTCATTGAGATTTAGCACATGATCTCACATCAGATGAATTTCAACAAATCAATCAAGCGGTCAACGAGTCGCGCGTTCTTAGCGCAGCTTCATTGATTATCGCTTGCCGCGTCGTTTAACGCTAGGCCAGCTCCGCTAAGCAGTCCCAGGCTAACCGCTGATAGCACGCCGCTACCAAAGGGTTTGAGATCCACTAGCAGACGCGTTGACAGACGCACGCATCGCGGTTCTCCCTGCGGCCAGACTCACCTCCTGTTCGGTCTCGTTCCTGAAGCACAGGCAGGCGGCCCGCTTCTTGTACCCGTCTCCATCATAGGTGCGCGTTTGGTTCGATTTGAGCTTCATCATCTCGGGCTGGGCGTCGCGACTGAGATCGGAACCTGAACCTGCCGAGCGGCAAAAGAGAGGCAAAGTCCGCGAATGGAAACCCCGCGTCAATCACTGGAAATAAGCTCTTCTGCGCTTCATTTTTCCCAAGCCGCACGTATCTCGGAGACAGACGCCATTATCGAAGCCGCTACGAGATGTGCGTAACTTGCACAGCGCATACTGATAAAAGCACGTTGTTGATTTTGGAGAATAGGGCCTGCGGATATGAAATTCCGCATAACAATCCGTTCACTGTATACGCGTTAATATTACTGTTGTTAATAATAATTTGTTTGATTAATTCTTATTAATTATTTATTGTTATATAAACAATAATTATTATTATTAAATTGATATAATCAGTATCGGATAAAATATACAGTATTTTACAGAATATGTTTTTTTTTATTGTGGCTTTAAACAGTTATATTAACAATAATTGTAATAATAGTATTAATCAAGTCAATATTTAATAAAAATAAACATTTTTTGTCTTGGAGTTTGTGAAGTAATACTCGTATGTAAATGCTAATATGTGACACATTTCTCACTTAATTAAAATGGTTAAAAAAATCTGTATACCCAATTAATATACAAATAAAACAACACTAACACTGACAAATAGCTAAAAAAAATTCTACAGGTCCATCAAATAAAAGCCTATAAAAAGTTTTTAAAAAGTAAACATAAATCTCTCTCTCTCTATCTTATGTGTAGATCTAATGTAATTATGTATTTTTTTAAAAAGAAAAATTGTAATTAAAGATTTGTTAAAGTCAAAGTCTCTCTCTCTCTCTCTACATGGATTTTTATGTTTATAATATTTTTAGCCTAATTAAATTCTCTCAAAATATATCTATTTTACTGTTGCACCTTATTTAGTATTTTAGTAACATATTTCTTTAAATTATTATGCCAACCTATAACATTTAAAGATATGAACAAAATGATAAAATATTCAAATATAACAGTAACAATTCTTATTTTTGTAAAATATGTAAATGCACAAAAAAATTGAAAAAGTATTTTTTATTAAGATCAACACACACACTATACATACAAATAAAGTCTATAAATCTAATACACATTTTATAACTCTAATATTGTATTAATAAAATGTCACACACCATATGCTTATGTAGGCTATTTACTGCTACACGGACAATCACTGCAGAATAAAGGGTATTTCTACTACTGAAGAGACTGACATTGTCTTGGGCTTTTGCTGTCTGTTCATGACACCGTAATACCTGAGGTGAATATTTCAGACGTTATGAGGACTTAAATGCATAAAATGCAGTCCAAAAAGTGGATGAATATAGGATTTAATTTAGATTGCACTTTTGCTCAATGTATGTATTTCAAGGGAGTGTATCATTTTATTTTTAGGGACCCTGAAAAGAATAAATCTGAATCCTTGAGAAGCATAGCTTATTGTCACTGTTGTGATCTGTCATGTACACAGCTAGATGATTAAAATAAATCATTTTGAAATAAATATTCCAAAAGCACTTGGGTGTGGAAAACCTTGAGCTGATACCTGTAATGCAAACAGTCCTTTGAGGAAATGCTGTAAGAAGTTGGTTTGTGTATGTTATGTATTATTAAAACCACCTGAGAACCACTTCTATAAGCCAAGCATATTAGGGAATTATTTCAACTGATGTGTAATTTCTTTCTTCACCATTACGTTTTTATCCTTAAATCTCTTTTTAACTGTGTAAGAAACACAAAGTGCTGTGCCAAATTCATTCCCCGTTAGGAATTAGTATAATAAATGTCATCATGTAGATCTAAAACACCAGTCGTTTTAGCTGGAATGTCTTCTAACACAATACACCAGCAAAGACGTCTGTTTTCTGCGAATCAGTTTCAAAGTGCAATTTGTACCCGCAAGGTTGGTGTCAATGATGGCTTCAAAATTTAACAACGCTTCCATAAACTTCTATAGTGACAAACAAATATAAACAATCACAGAAATATACATCCAAATACAAACCTTTGCTATTATCCTCAGTGCTGATTCCTGGGGATTCTAGTGGAAAACATCATATAAGCTGCTATTAAAGAATAGTTCATCCAAAAATCAATATTTGCTGAAAATGTACTCGCCCACAGGGCATCCAAGATGTAGATGAGTTTGTTTCTTCATCAGAACAGATTTGGAGAAATGTAGCATTCCATCACTTGCTCACCGATGGATCCTCTGCAGTGAATGGGTGCCGTCAGAATGAGAGTCCCCATATTGTCCTCTCACTCCAAAATCCACCCACATATTTGTGAATTACGGACTCATATTTTAGCCAAAAGTAACAGTTTTAAGTTAAAAACGGATTGGATTTGTTTCATACAAACACGCAGCTTTTTGTTTCTCAAGATGTGAATTGATGTACTGGAGTGGTGTGGATTACTTGTGGATTATTGTGATGTTTTTATCAGCTGTTTGGACTCTCATTCTGACGGCACCCATTCACTGCAGAGGATCCATTGGTGAGCAAGTGATGGAATGCTACATTTCTCCAAATCTGATGAAAAAATAAACTCTACCTCTTAGAGAGAGAGAAGAAAAAAACATACATCTTGGATGGCCTGAGGGTGAGTAAACTTCCAGCAAATTTTAATGTTTGGCTGAACTATTCCTTTAAGCTAAATCTACGTGCTCCCTCAAACCTGGCCTGGGTAACTTATATTTAACTACAAAATACAAGAACCTGCCTTGAAACAAATTTTCACTGATGGTTGCACAGTAATATACACTAACAAAAAGCTAGGTAAACTGTTCATTGGTAAACTGTAAACAGCTACATTCAAAATGAATGCATTCTATGAGAACTATTAAGCTCATGATGTTACACATTAAATTATGATCTAAATCGAATCTATAACATGGACACAAAAATGACTAAATAGAACTACAAACAAAGCATAAGTAGAAAAGCACCTCAGTCCAATAGATATATAGTAAAAGTAACTGGAAACACGTGACATTTGTATGCAGTGTGATTCTGGTTTCTACAGTATGTTTGATCTAATGACATAAAACTCATGTATTATGCAGAATATTACATCTATTACTGTCCTTTTGAGGCTGTAGAAAGACGTGAATGACATTCCATGTTATTCACAGGTTGGAGAGTAGATGGTTGGTTGGTTTGTTTGGTTGAGTATGAGGTAGTGCTCCGGTTAGATTGTTACTGCTCCTCCTCATCATCTTCATCAGCGTCCTCAGATGAGTCCTGAGGTTTTTCCTTTTCCTGTGTGAAACGGAATCAGACATTTGGGGATGAAATGCACGGAAGCAAATCTTCTCTCTTGCATTCTATATTTGACATTTACAATGCCATTTAAAATAGGTTAGCAAGATGGTTTGACCTTTAAATTTGCACGTCAATTCTGTGCAACATGAAATGAAATATAAAATTTAAAGAGGCAGTTCACCAAAAAATACACTACCAGTCATCAGCAAATTAGAATGATTTTTGAAGGACTGTTGAAGGACTTAAGTAATGATGCAGAAAATTCAGCTTTGCATACATATTAAAATAGAAATCTGTTATTTTGAATTGTAATATTTCACATTGTTACTGGTTTTACTGTATTTGTGATTAAATAAATGCAGCCTTGGTGAGCTTAGGAGAATTCTTTCAGAAACATTTTATTTTAAACTTTTGACTGGTAGTGTAAAATTACTGAACAATTACTTTTATGCCATTATGATTTTCTTTCTTCCATGGATATTATTAAAAAATCTGATGCTGCAAAAATGCATGTTAAATATATGCAAGGACTCTGTGATTTTAATGCATTAGCCAAGCATTCATATCTGCATACTTGCATAAAGTATAGATTTTTGGCCATAGTCAATATATGCAGCAAATACAATAATATAATCATATGATAGCTTCACAATAAAAAAATAAACAAAAAGAATACTTCTTTAAATAATATAATATAATGTCCAGATTTGTGTTCCAGAGAAGAAAGTAAATAATGATAATAATTTTTTGCACAAACTATTATTTTAATACAATAGGTACCTCTTTCTTCGGCTTTCCCTTAGGTTTGCTGCCAGAAGCCGATGATTTCTATTGAACAGAAAATGAAATTAACAAACAATTATTCAAGTGTCAACAAATCTGTCACTTAGTTGTATGCTATAATCCCTCCCACGCTAAACTATTGGATAAAACCAAGGCATACTTTTTTTTTTTTTTTTCAAAGCATTTTCATAGGCCAATGTGGCAATGCATGGCAAGTGCACAGTAGAGGGAGCCTGATTCTGCACATGACAACAGATGGAGGGGACACTGAGTTCATTGAGGACTCTTGAGGCAGGAGCTGCCAGTGCATTGCTCAGGGCTAAGTGGCTCACAGCGGGTCACCTGCATTTGGTCAGCGGATGAGCTGTCAACGAAAAACCTGCATACACTATTCATAATTAATAATGCATATGTCTCTGTGTGTTTGTAAACCGGAGACAGCTGTGTTGTACTACTTGGCAATAGTGAGAAAAATAGTGTCTATATTTACATCTGTGCAACTGGCTATGTCATAAACACAAAGAGACTAATTATTCATAGTGTGAGTTAATTACAAAGAAGAAGGCTTACTCTCTTGGATGGGCCTTTGTTTTTGCTGCCTTTAGGCCGTCCTCTTGGTCTTTTCGCAGTTGGTGACCCACTCGATTCCTGGAAGAAAACATGTTTATTAAGAAGTTTCCTTAATACAACACTGTAATGTTACTAAAACTGGGGATGCATTATTAAAACATGATGTATTTATATGAAAAAAGGTTCTATATTATTTATGTTTCATTAAAAAAAATAAAAGCTTCATGCATTATTATATTCTTTCTGCTCAGAAAGTAAACTGGTTTAATATTGATCACTAATAACTGATCACTAACAACGCTGTTATTTTATACCTTTGGATGTTTCCTTGGTCTTCCTCGTCCCCTTTTCTCAACTCCATCCTTGTCTTTAAGGGAGACTTTTAGTTTCTCTGAATCACTCATGTTTCTTAGCTGTTTAAATAGAAATTAAATTAATTAAACATCCGATTTGATATCTAAGGAGATACATGTTTACCTATTACTATGACTTAAATAGAAGTTTAATTTGTTGCATTGAATGCATTAGCTGATTATGAACTGATTATTCAAACACCCTCCATGACAACTTAAATCAAGTATAAAAAGATATAGATGCAATCACTTATTAAGTTTAAAGGAAGAATATATTGTGATCATTTTCATGCATAAAGCATTGAGGGTCTCTGGGACATTAAAAAAAACGCACAGTCAGTCTCATAAAGTTTAATAACTGCATTCATGTCTGAAACCCTTCTGGGTACTTTGGAAAATAACTGGTGTTGATGCACAGGCGAGGCGCTCAGCAGGTTATGCAACGATAATCTGTATGGAAGCCATATAGCGCGAGCTGCACTTACAGACGGACGTGCAAATGAGCATTACAGCCCTCGTGCAACCATTTAAAACAGAAGGAAGCATTGACTTACATGCACTTACAGGAAAATAATAGTGTGATGCGAGCGCTGTTCTGTTCGGTGGCCCCACCTCCCGCACGATGTCTGCTGATTGAATTAGAGCGCAACTGACCGTCTACCAATAAACCACGGTCTAATTCCGAGGTAAATAGACGTCTGCGTGTGGAAAAGAGCGAAATTAACTCTGTCGCTTCCGATCGTTTCGAGGGAGACGCGGAATAGATGCGATTAAAGGGAGTTCAGGAATAGCAGCCTGTCACTGGAATAAAAGGCCAATGGAAAAGCAGGATGAGCCGCAGGTTGATGGGAAGAGAGGCGGAACTCACGGGCCATATGCTGTATATAATGTCTGTGACAAATTACTGGCGCCAAGTACAAAATCAGCTTCAAGAAAAAAAAGAGAGAAAATAATCAAATTAATAAATAAATCTTCAAGCTTCTTTAAATAACATAATAAAATATAATATAAATAGCTTCACAATAAATAAATAATATATAAATAATTAATTAAATTAACTTAACATAGATAGACAGATACATAGATAGATAGATACATAGATAGATAAATAGATCTAGACGTCTTCCATGAAAATTACTTATAGAAAGTTTATTAAAAAGAATGAAAAGTAAAAAAGAAAAAGAAAGAAAAGTGTAAAAACGAATACTAATCAATAACTTTTACAATAAAAGTAAAAGTAAACACAATAAGTCATCAAGCTTCTTTAAAAATATAATTTAATATACAAATAGCTTCACAATAAAAAATAATGAATTAAACTACTTATGCCTAGATGATAGATAGATAAATAGACACAGACACACACAGAGAGAGAAAGAGATGATAGATAGATAGATAGATAGATAGATAGATAGATAGATAGAACGTCTTTTATGAAAATAAAATACAATGAATTACTTTTAAAATATATAACAAACAAAAAAGTCTAAATTACACAAAATAAATAAGTCGCCAAGCTTATAATATAATACTATATAATATTATATAATAATATATACAATTAGCTTCACAAAAAATACATAAATTAATAACATAGATTGCTGTCAAGCTGCTTTAAATAATATAATATAATATAATATAATATAATATACAAATTGTAATTGTATATTATTCCATTTTACAAAAAGAAGAAATAATATGTGACTGGACCAAGGGTTTGTCGGTTCGTTTCAGTGACACATGGCGCGTAAATGTGACGTTGTCAAACTACGTCATTGTGCTTGAAGACAGCAGACTAAAAGAATCAAAACAATGAGATTTACATGATCTGTATGTATGCGTTTTACATTATCTTTTATTTATATGTATTCTGGAATGAAACCTAATCGAACCGATGAACTGAAACGCATGATAGTCGTGTTTTGTTGTGTGTTGAATGGCTGTGAATGGTTTATGTGTTGTTTACATTGCAAACAACTCTAGAACATTCAGACTTATTAGTGCAAGGCAATAACATTTTGAGAAAAAAAAACGTGCATTCGTACTGCAAATATATTGGACTTCAAAGGCTTTGTAAAATAGTGGTTAGTTGTGAGAATAAGGTTGGTTAAAATGACGCTCTTCAAGCATAATCAGCTAGCCTGCTAACTAACTGGGATTACAGCTTTAACTAACTGGGATTACAGTTTTAACCAGCGGATCTGTGTGTTCAGAGGCTGTTTAGAGACGTATGTATGTAAGTATGTATGTGGGTCAAAGACGAAAAAGGGTAATACTGCTTTAATTGTTGTTGTTTTTCCCCCCAAAAATTAAAAAGTTTTCTGCTTAATTCAGTTACAATTTTGTTTTTGTTTGTCTGAGTACAAAATAAATATCATACATTTTTCCCTGATTTACAGAAGACACTCACTAAAATGTCATTCAGTGTAACAGTCTTGTCAGGCATATTTACAACAAAAATCAATTTATGACATATTAAAAGACTAATTACTTTCACCCCAGATACTAATTAGTTGTAATTTTACATTTTTAAAATTTGCCACTATCCTAGGTTTTGCCTGTTTGTCAGTAAGAATTTTTTACTCATTTAAAACACAATAAAATTTAATATGCTCCCTTATTCTTTTATATATTTTAATATGTACAAGTCAAAATAAGCATGTTGTTTGATTTTTTTACATAAATATTGTGTTACACTGAATGACAATGTAACATTATTTCAACCAAATTTTGACATTTTATTCTCCAAAAACATATTTAAAACCTTAAAAGTAGACACTTTAATTATATTTAATGTGCTTTCTATGGACATAAAATTATTTTTGTAAATTTCTTTTGATGCGGACGTCTTTACGTCTTTGACCCATGTATATGTATGTATGTATGTACGTAAAAACATAACTACGCAGGTCAGGTGTTATGTTGCATTTCCTATAAAAGTTGCCATCCTCCAAAGCCAGTTTTTACTCACATCTAGCGCTTGGTGAGTGTTCATTTTGGACCCTGCCTCCAGGTATTACAGACTATAAAAAGACCTGGCCCCAGGTTCTTGCTCAGAGTTCAGAGAGCTAGCTGAGCCACAGCAGTACACCACAAGCCACACATGCCCAGATGCATTACCATATGTTGCCTTTATGGCAGAAGTCTGAAACATGCTCTCTATTTTCCAGGACTGAACTGACGTGATCTGCTGGCCTCTCCGCCTCCTCTACAGTAATGCATTGTCAATAAAAATGGGAGGCAGCGGATCCAAAACTAAAGGAGTCTGGCCTTTTAGCAGCTCAGGAGCTGGAGGAGAAGCTCCCGGTGAGGTCAGCGAACAGTGTTTAGCACGTCTACGAGGCTCCAAGAACGCAACACCATTTGTCTTCACAAGGAGAAGGTAAACGTTAAAAAAAACCTGTGATCATCCAGGTCGAAAACCTGCAAGATCTGAGAGCTATTTATTTTAGTCTAGTCAGTTCTTGGTGGTTTGGGCCATGTGAATTCTCATGTCAAGAACATGTCACTTTTCACCTCAAAACCAAGAAAAAGAAATAAGAAGCTATATTTTGTTGAAACACATATTCTTTGCTTAATTCTTAATAATGTAATTTAACAAATCGTAAAAATGGTATTTTCAAAAACAACAATGCGTTTCAGTCACTTTTCAGTAGTTTGTGGGAAAGTGTGCTCAATTTTAATAATGCCAGGCAGAATCATGCATGCATACATAAATATTTAATTTAATAAATAAATATTTATTTTAGAAAATAATAAATAAAGACTTCACATTTTGTGCACATTTTACATTTTGAATCATTTCTTGTTTTTTGGAGGGGTGAAATGAGACCCGTGTGTGTTTTTGTGATATTCATCCAGCTGCTGTTTGTTGTTGCAGTTCCTTGTATTTTGATGAAGATGGAGATCTGGCTCATGAATTTTACGAGGAGACTGTGGTGACCAAGAACGGCAGAAAGAAAGCTAAACTGAAGAGAATTCAGAAAAACCTTATACCTCAGGTGAGCGATACAGATCCTGTCAGTTACATGGAAATATTTAGTGCAAATTATTATTATGAACTATTTTTGGTCGGTTTTTCCATAATAGAAAGACACCACATTTTGTAAAATGTGTATCTGCTAAAAATAGGCTTGTAGCCTAAACAACATTGGCTACAAGCCTATTTATTTTTTTGATTGTATTGTTTATTTGTTGGCATCTTATCTAAACATTTATTTATTATTAAACATTTATTTATTTTCCTATTAATTCATTCATTCTCTCATCTAAACATTTAATTTACCCTCACTCGTTCATTCATTTTAATAGGCTATTTACTATTTACTGGTCTAATATCTCAACACATCTTTTTTGTTTGTTTGTTTGTTCTTGGTGTCTTATGTAAACATTTCACTTACCTTAACCCTTGTGCGACCTTTTGGACATTTTTGTCCTTTTCAGTTTTTTTTTTTTTTTTTGATCATTTTGCCTGTGATATTGCTAACTGCATAAATTTGGGCACAGGTGTGTACTGGAATTTTACTATTTCACCCCCATTTCCTTTAATAAATCTATTTTGCACTAGGTGCAAAAAATAGTTCCTCTCAGGACCTTTTGGACAAAAATGTCCCCATTGAAACCCATTAAAACTGCTATTTTTAATCTCAGTGCCATTTAACTGTAATTCATGTGGCTTTCATTCTGTTGGCAAGGCTTCGAAATTAAATTTTTTACTATTTTTTACCAGATGGTGCCATTTTTTCAGGTTTGGCCTGTAAAGCAAATGCTCACTTTATTCCTGTTTTCTGCTTCTGCATATTATAGGGCCAATTGGATAAATAATGCAGCTATAATTGTGTGGGTGTGTTGGTATGGATGTTGGAGTGTGGTTTGTATGTGTGTCATAAAAAAAATTGTGTGTGTGTGTGTTCTTGTAATATTTGAGAGAGAAAAACTCTACTGCAAATCACAAATCCAACCCCTGTGTGCACCAGCGGAGTTTTGCTGGCATCTAATGGGGAAAATTTTTTACTGAAAGCTCATTTTTTGAGATATCAACCTCAAATTTGGAACGCAACTTGTTTAGATTTATGCTTTGATTTTCTGGCAGGTTTAGAGTTCATCATGTTTCATAAAATATATATTTTATATAAAATATTGTTCATAAATCATTTTCATAAACTTAAACCTCTATAACTTTTTTTGGTTTCACTTTTTAACCATTTTTTAATTCAACAATAATCTGCCATGGGTCTTCTTTAAAATGAGACCAAACTTAAGTCTCCCAAGCTTCAAATGTTTTTTGACATGGACATTTTTGTCCACTATGGACCTATGTGTAACTTTTTTTTTATTGACGCACAAGGGTTAAATCGCATAATTTAGTTTTAGAGTACTGTTTTTTATATATTACATTTTTTTACAGAATTTTTTTATATTTCATGTCTACAGGGAATCATTAAGTTGGATCACCCACGAATCCACGTCGACTTCCCTGTCATCCTGTGTGAAATATAAGCACACTGACTCTGTGGGAAGCGTCATGACTCTAGGAGCATCACAATCACCCTAGACTTCTTTCCACCTTCGGTGTTCTTCTGAGAGGATTCTGTTACGACAGCGAGGGCATTCTGCCCTTCATGTGGCTTTGACCAAAAACATGAATCATATTTTCTGATTTGTATTTTGGTGTATAGACAGCAGACATACGGTGTCTTGTCTTCTGTGATGTACAGTAAGGAATGCATGTGCAATGAGAGCGTGTAAAGCAATGCAGGGATTGTACAGAAATCACTCGTGTTTGTTGATGTCGACCAACTGCAGTGTGTGTTTATCATCCTATTGTATATTATAATATTCTGTTGTATCAAAGTCTGACTCTGTTTGTTGGGTGGCACATCTGTACTTTTTTCTCATTTATTGTACAGTAAATTATGAGTTGATATACTTGAATAAAATGGTTTAGCAGATTACACAGTAGTAATTATTTATGTAACTCAATGTAAATGTTTATAATAACATGAAATGACAGTCACAGTCCGTTTTACATCCATAATGTTAAAGTGAAACAAAATATTCAGTGAGAAAATACAGTGCTGAAAAAGAAATTGGACACTGAGAGTGTTTATTAAATGATTTACAGTTTGTCGGCACCATATCAGTTATCAGTTGATATTAGAATATTTTAATACATCTTTATCAGCTGATGTTGGATATTTAATTGTTAAGTATAACCTTTAGCAAATTTCAAAATAAATATCTATTTTTCAAACAATACAATATGTTGTGACCAGTGGTATTTTAGTATCACTGATGTACTGTTACAGTTTTTGATCATATTTTTAATTGCATTTTTATATTTTGTTTTCATTTTTGTTTTAGTAATTTTATTGTGTTTTTGTCATTTATTATTATTATTATCATCATCATTATTTTAATATGTCTATGTAGTAAACTAACTTTATACAAAATGAGGAATGTTGAAGCTGAAATAAAATAAAGTTTTTAATATCTATTTTATTATTTTATTTTAAAGTAATGAAAATGTTTTTAGCATTTTGTTTTTAATTTATTTAAAATAAACTATTATTATTTATTAAATGATACTACTATGGACATTAATAATAGTAATAATAATTCATTAAAGCAATAAGCCCCAAGAAGCCTTATTGCTTTTATAAAACGGTTATTCCATATATGTAGCAAGGTTTCACAAAATAAAACAAAGCAAATAAAGTGTAATGCTATTAATAAAAACATTATTCTTCCACCAAACAATGTAGTTCCTCAGAAATGGTTGTGGTTGCAACAAAGTGGTTGCCGAGCAACACACAGATGTAAACAAAGGTGTAAGTTTGTATGTAATTTACAACAAAATATCATATATGGTGTTAAAAAAAATAAATGACAGCGGATAAGAGCTCCTATTCTCTGTTTTTATTTAAGCTCCATTAACTTAGATGAGGCATGCTCGGAACATTCTCTTGCCGTTTACTGTTGCTGTCAGGAACTATTTTTTTTAGCGGAAGGAAAGCATTTAACGAACTTGCTTCAAAAAAGTAACATTTCAATACATACATTTTGGGTTTTAATATTTTTACTGTGTGGTAACCGTTTTATAAAAGCAATAAGGTACTCGAGGCCGTGCTGTATCGTGAATAAATCACGGCTGAAGGGCGTTGTTAGGCACGACGCGACCTAACAACGCCCTTCAGCCGTGTTCACGATACAGCACGGCCTCGAGTACCTTATTGCTTACTTATAAAACGGTTAGTTCCATTCCTCGATTCTGATTGGTCAGCAGCTGTGTTTTATTCACGATACAGCACGGCTATGACCGCTTCACCCAACCGTTCTGTGTATCACTGAGCAACACCCTTAGCAACCACAATTAGAAACATAAACAATCAATAGCATTAAAACTGTTTAATGTATTATGTAGTAGCTTGCTATTTATTTAATGAAGTATGAGTGACCCCTGCTGGCGTTATGTTGCATCTTTCATCTTCAATTTTGAGACCCCGCCCTTTCCCTGTCTAAATAAACGCTTCTCACGCGGAGATGTGTTGACGTGTCTGCGGCGCGCGTCTGTGTGAAAGACTACAGTTTCCGACGTGAGGAGGGAATATTACTGAATTTATTAGTTTTCTGTTTCAGGTATGATTCTGTATGACCATCAGTTTACACTGTAATGACTCTTGCAAACTCGCGCTGTGCCCTCAGTCTGTTTTAAACTAAAAGACGGAAAACAGACGTTTTCTCATGCTGAGAGATAAGCAGATGTATGTGTGAGGAAATATCATATATGGTGTTTAAAAAATAAATGAAAGCGGATAAGAGCTCCTATTCTCTGTTTTTATTTAAGCTCCATTAGATGAGTGGCATGCTCGGAACATTCTCTTGCCGTTTACTGTTGCTGTCAGGAACTATTTTTTTTTAGCGGAAGGACAGCATTTAACGAACGTGCATCAAAATAGTAACATTTGAATACGGGTTTTAATATTTTTATTGTGTGGTAACCGTTTTATAAAAGCAATAAGGTACTCGAGGCCGTGCTTTTGTATCGTGAATAAATCACGGCTGAAGGGCGTTGTTAGGCACGACGCGAAGCGGAGTGCCTGCAACCCCTTCAGCCGTGATTTATTCACGATACAGCACGGCCTCTCGTACCTTATTGCTTATTTATAGTTGCTATTAATTCATTTAATAGTATAGAATTTTCATCCATGCTATTTGTCAGTTTTTAGCCCTGAGATTAAAATATTATCATCATATATTATCAAATTATCATCATATATTATCAAATATTTTTCTAATAAATTGTAATCAATATCTTTTTTTTTCTATTTCTTTTGGACACTTTTTCTTTGGGTTGAAAACACTCTTCCTCTCTCATATTTAGTTTATTTTGGCTGTGGGTTCTGTATTTCGCCTGGCACCGGGGATCTGGGTGTGGTATATGGTGAAATGTCAGAGGTTAAGCTGTTTTCAATGTTTCCTTGTTTCTTTGAAGTTCACCGCCGGGAGGCTTTCACTCCCATACAGTGGCTTGATCTCCATCGACATGAGATAGACGCATTATCAGAGCCGGCCAGGCCCTCAAAGGTACGTTTCATTAGAAACAGATGCCTGTCTCGATGTAAATGACTTGACTGGGAATGTTTGTCCCACCCATGTGAATGAAATACAGGAAGCTCTGACAGGATGCCATGTCTGTGCACAATCACTGACACTGATAAGAGAGAATAAATGCTTGGAGGGTTTATGAGAGAATGCGTTATGAGACATGTGAAGGTTACAGCGGCCCTCAGGGGCTCCCGCATGTGTGAAAGTACTGTTAAAGGAACAGATCACTCAAAAATTAAGTTCTTTTATATGTGGGCCATTCTACAGAATTGGTGCAAACTGCTGTCCCACAACCAAAAAACACATTTAAAAAGTGTTTATGTATTCAAATCTTAGATGTTTACTAAGATCCTTCTATTATCTATTGAAACCCACAATAATATTTAAAATATTAGTAAGCTTAATATGTATAATATCATCATTTGTTGGGTACTTTCAACTGGAAGGTGGCTGTCCCGAACCTTAACCCCTAAATTTCAACTTATGAAAATAATATTTAAATAATACCTTTTTGTATTTTTTTCCCATTGTTGTTTTTAAAAGTATCTTTTTGATTCTTTTAAAAAGTGAAGTTCAAAAATTTTTTTATTTTATATTTTCTTTGTAAATTATGAAACTTTATTTTAAAAAATGTGTCCCGCATTTTCACGTCACTACCGGAACAGTGTATGTTTTAGTCCATTGGCTGAGACTGATTTTAACTACATCTCTACATTTATGATCAGGAAACATTTATGTGTCACTCTCTCTCATAGCTACATGGTGAGTAGATAGGCCCCATCATTTTGAGGCAAATGTTTTCAAAACGTATCATTGTTTCAGCAGTGACAAAAGGGAACACATAATCCTTTATTTGGGGGAAATAAACAATTTTAGTACAATTATGCAAATTTTTGGTATTTATGAAGTTTTTGGAGTGTTTTAATATGCAAGTTAAAATTCTGTAATGTGACGTGGTCGCTACCAAATCATTACTGTCACTAACGAACATGTGCTATCACTACCGAAACATGGGATGTTTTGTCAAAAAATTAAGTATACTGAATTATCAACTAACATGTTATGATAGTTTTATGTTCCATGTATATTCAAACTAATGAATCCTTAACTTTGAAATCAGTATGATCCACTTTTTGCCTTTTACAAAGCAAAATTGGATTCAAAATACAACAAATCTCATAAATTACACTTGAAGTATTGTTAAAAATGTAATTGTTATTGATTTACCTCTGATTTTTTTTTATAAAATAGTAAAAAAAAAATCTATGTACAATGTAGATGTAAGCAAAATCGTAATAGGTCAATATAACCCCTCTAATTAAATTATTATTACTATGTTTCGGTAGTGACAAATTTGGGGAGAGGACAAATATTCCAACACTTTCTGAATATACAATATGTGAACTGCACAATTACTAGAAATGTGTACATTGGATATTATACAGTTTGTATACATACAAATTTAAAAAAAAAAAAAAGAAAAAAAAAATTTCAAGACGTTTCCAACTCAGATTTTGGTCTAATTCTGTAGAATGGACCATATATTTTTAAAAAGATCATCCATCATGGTTACGGCATTGGTATATGATAAAAAACAAACTTCTATATCTGATAAAGCTGCCGGTTGACTTTTGACCTAAGGGTATACTTTGGGAGTATCTTATAGGAGTAGAGATGGAGTGATAATACAGGGGAACCGCTGTCTCTGATCTCTTCTAGTGCTTGAGGATGTGAGTTTGCCATTTTTGGGAGGCAGGCGTGATGGGTGTGTGCGCGTCCAGTTCCTCCGATATTGTTAAAGCTTCCTGGCACTGCCTATTTGGAAGAAATGGTGATGTAAAACCCCAAGAACGGGGAGAAAAGGAAAAGGCCCGAGGAAGGAAGTGGACTTCTCTCTTCATGAACACACACATGCACTGACAGAGGCGACACACGAGTCAGCAGAATATGCAGGAATGGCGGAACAGGATCTCTGCAGGTCATTGTCAGAAAGGAACCACTTGAAAGCCGCCCAATGCTACTCTGATTTCATATCCATCATGTGCATCCTCAAACGTCAGAAAAGTTTCAATGAAACCATACTATTATTGCTTTTATAGACCAAACCTAATACCTAATATGGCTAAATATTAAAATGATTTCAACCTTACATTTATATTACAGTTAAGTGATGGAAGAGAAATTGAAAAGTTAATTAATAAATTTTTTTATTAATTAAAAAAAAATGATATATGTCCAAAGCATTACCTTATTTATTTATTTGGTGTTAACAGTGAGCATGTTCTTTTGGACTCTGATTGCACCTTTTTTGTTTTTATTACCCCCTCACTTTAAAAAATCATAAAAAAAACTTTCTTTCTTTTACTGTTTTATTATTTTATATGTAAATGAAAGTGCATGTATAATATTAATGCTTATTTAATAAAAATGTTCTTTTTTTAGATGATTTTTGATTGATTTTTTCCCCCTTTATTTTACTGATTTATTACTTCAAAGCTTAATATTTGTATAAATAATATGTAGATTTGAATGAAAGTACATGTTAATGCTGATTCAATAAAAACGTTCTTTTTAAAATATTTATTTTGCAGTTGTTATAGTTGTTTTTGCCGTTTTGTTATTATGTGCGTAGCTGTATAATGTTTACTATTTAGATATGAATGAAAAGGTGCATGTATAATATTTTTTGGACACGCTGTAGGCCTAATATTTGCATAAAGGAAAACACGCCCCCAGTGAGCTGGTAATAAAACCACGCCCCCTGTACCGAATCAATGAAACTTATGAAAGCAGCGCTTTGAAGTTGTTGCTCTGCCGCAAAGATAAAAGCGTCTCAGATGAAGAATGTGAGAAGATTGACAGATCAGACCTCACGCGACATCAGTCCGCCTGATCTCAAGTCTTTATGAACGGAGGAACACTCGCGAAAGTCTCTCTGTTGGAGGCAACAGGAGACGTGGTAACAGCAATGATTTACATCGCAACCACAGGATGGAGTTATTTATCTGGGAATGACTGTTATTTTTAATGTCAAAGGTGAGTTGTTGCCATGAGAAAGTTGTTTTGTTGCTCTGTGAATGATGTGAACAGGCTGATGTTGGTTCTTGATTGTTTTAAACATGTTTTACACTTACAAAAAGTTAAATAGCACTACGCTGGTATATGTACCATGTTACTACCACGGTATTCTTAGAAGTAGCATGTAAACACCGTTATACATGAATTTCAGAACCATGGTATATTTCAAAGTACCATAGTACTACGTTTTATTGCTTCATCTTTAATAGCGCTGCTGGGGATTTAATGGAGTTCTCAGTTGTTTTATTTAAACACCGTAATAATGTTCCGTAGGAAAAAAATGAAATAGACATACTGTAAATGAGTTAATGTCAACACAAAGTAAGAATATGGAATTTTAAGATTTATGTGGAGAGCTTGGCTCAGAAAATGTGGTCTTTGATGAGAAATATTTGAGTTATTGAATTTTGATTGCAGATTAAACGTCAGTACTGTATGTTGACTGAGCATTGGCAATGTTACATAAGAATAGCATTTATCATTATTTTCAAAATATTTAATTTTATAATATTTAATTCAGTAAGCGGGGAATAACTGTATCACTGGGATATCTGTTATATCATTTTATAATATTAACTTTATATTAAATAAAAACTCACCTCCAAGTCATAATGTCTTTGATTTATTTATCTGGGAATGACTGATATCTTTAATGTCAAAGGTGAGATATTTCATGAAAAAGTTATTTTGTTTTCATGACTGTTGCTCATTAGGTTTTTGTTTTTTGATGTTCAGCTATTTGTAAAAGTGTATGGGAGCTACATTTTACCATAGTTTTGGATAATTTATTTGAAAGTCCATTTAAAACTATATCCAAAGACACAGATTCTCTATAGGTTTACAACAGAAGCTTGTCTGATAGTATTGTGGAGGTAGCAGAGCCTTGTAACATTTGTAAGGCAGGGCTTAGCAAATTATTAAATGTATGTAAATCGCTCCATATGACCCGCAGCTAAACTTTAACATGTAACAGAATGTGCAGAAATGAAGGTTGACCTTAAAGAACAAAATATTCCATCTAACTGTCAGTGACTCTCCAGTCTGTTTGTTCAAAGGCCAGAGATGTTTTCTGAGTGTCTGCAAATAAGTCTTCCATTGTGTACGTTAGTGAAGTTCACATGCATAACTGTGCTTTTGTCCCCATAAAGAATGTCAGATTTTATGCACATCCCAAAAAAAACACATCTAAACATCTTTAAAACAAGATATATTCATAAAGATTTTAAAAGAACATTATATGACTTAAAGGTGAACTGTATACATTTTTTTTTTTTTGGTTAAAATACTTCTATCCCAGTTATAACTACATGATTCATCCAGAAATGTGATTCTGTGGTGCTTTTATAACATTGCTGTGTTTATTCAACCAGGCCCTGCAATTTCAGTGAAGATTAAAGCTCTGATCTTTATCTGTGCTTATGTGTGTGTGTGTGTGTGTGTGTGTGTGTGTGTGTGTGTGTGTATGTGTGTGTGTGTGTGTGTGTGTGTATACTGGTTTTTGTGGTTTACGGGGGCAAAATTTGTTTAATGACATGGGTATGACAGAGGTATTACAATTTGAAGGTGGTTTATGAGGACACTGCCTATGTCCCCGTAATTCAAAAGGCTTAAAAAACATACTAAATGGTGTTTTTTTGAAAATCTAAAAATGCACAAAGTTTCCTGTAAGGGGTAGGTTTAGGTGTAGGGTTGGTGTAGGGCAATAGCCCATACAGTTTGTACGGTATAAAAAACATTACGCCTATGGAGAGTCCCCGTAAACCAAAAAACAAGCGTGTGTGTGTGTGTGTGTGTGTGTGTGTGTGTGTGTGCAGGAGAACAGGAAGGGTGCTGGTAACACTAACAGTGCCACCACCCACCACACCACACCAGCTGATTCCCTACTTTATTTCCACTGTTTAATTTGCTTTCAAAATGAGCTAAATTTAACTCTGATTTGTTCAAAAAAATCAAGAACCAATCACTGATTCCTTTATTTGTGTCTGTGCAGATGGATTTGGTGTCGACCATTGGAGAAAGTGTGGCTCTGGGTGCAGCTGGTATCGTTTTCTGGGGTGAAGCTGCATATGCCAGCAGCAATGTAAGCAGTCACACACCACATTATTATTTTAGAAACAGTGCTTGTTAAGGGGTTTCTATTGATGCTAGTGCTAATAATAATTATTATTTTGTTAATGGTGCATCTATTGATTATATTAACCATGTAAAGCCTACTGTATCATATATGATGCACAAATTTCTATGGCCTCTAAATAATCAGCATGATCAAAACTTTGCTGAATAACCTATTATACGCAATCTACCACATGCCTTCTGTCATCTGACTGATGGTTTACACTTTTTTGTGGTAAGTTTTATGTTTAATTGTACAAACATCCACCTTAAGTTCATGTGTCTGTTTGCTGTGAAATTTTTACTGAAAAAAAAAACAAAAATGTAAGAATGACTTTTATGTTGTTAGTAATATTTCAAAATGAACACTTACTGGACTGAAGCAACTTAGCTTTACTTGATTGTCCATACATCATTTTTATAGAAATCATGTTAAAATTTAAGTATAAAATATAATTTGATCATTTGATGCAAGTTTATTTGTTCATCGTTCAATCATTGTATCACACTGCAATATAAGTTTTTAAAACACAGAGATTTGATTATATAACTAAGCATTTAAATTTTACTAAGACATATTTTGAGAGATGTTAATTGACAGCTTATATTTATACGCATTTTATGTAAGTATCAGCTATACTGTTATAACAATCTCACTGATTTACTTTACAAGCTTAATTTTTAACCTTATAAATAACGTCTAAAAAATTTGTTCCATTTATTTATATATATATATATATATATATATATATATATATATAATATATATATATATATATATTTATATATATTGAGCATTTTAAAAACACCCAAACACCTAAGCAACTACATAGTAACACACTAAAGTGCCTACAACACCCTAGCCTCTGAACTGCAACATCCTGCCATCCATTTCCAATTTCTTCAAAAAATGTACAACTCTAGTTTTTACTTGACATAATGTCCTTCTCTTTATCTGTTTCATCATTCAGGCTATTTGTTCCAGTTTAAACCAGTACTTGCAGGGTCCACTGGGCCGTTACCTCCTCAACGTCTCCACAGCAGCCGAGCAGTGCAGTCGCTTCCTGTGCAGTTCCCACGGCCGCTGTCTGCGCAGACATCCGGACACAGACACGTATCTGCATCTTGACCCACAGATGCACACGATAGTAGGCCAGGGAAGCAAACTGCACGTGAAGGGAGACGTGAGCGTGGAAGAGCAGCGGCGGATGAGTGAAGACTTCCAGTGCCAGTGTTTTAGCGGGTATCAGGGCGAGAGGTGTGATCTCGAGGACCCTCTTCAGCAGCGAGGAGACGGACATGCACTGAAAGCATTATGGATTTACCTTCTCACTCCATTGCTGCTGCATTTACTGACCTGAGCACCCGCCATAGACACTTTAACTTGTTTTCTTGCTTATGAAATGTTTGGCTGGTCAATGCGATCCAAATGCTGTTGTGAAAAGGTCCTTTGCATTCATGAAGTCATGTGGGTGAGCTTGAAATTGAAATTTATATGTATAAACACAGGAAACTCAGAGTTCCTCTGAGTTTAAATAAGCACTTTTGTTTGCTGTCACACGTTACTCACACAACATTTGAGCCTGATGTACAGTAGGATATTGAGCAACAGGAAAATCTAATGAAGATTTATGACTAACTGATGAGTGGATTCATTCAGAAGAAGTCTTTACTTGAGTCACTGTTAAAACAATTTGAACTGGTGGACATTTGGTTTTAAGTGGCTGTCTCGGTTTGAGTGTTGATTTGAGATGTGACTATAAAGATGTTGGTACACTAAAGTGTAGGCTGCAAACGTCAAATGTAGTTAAGTAAATACACATGTATGATTTGAATAGGATCTGAGCTAGCCTTAAAGAAACAGTTCAGCCTAAAATTAAAATTGTCAATATTTACTCAATATTAAATCGTTATATTTAAGTCTTTTCCTGAATGACTTCAGAACACTTGGAATATAGTACATATAGTTGTGTGAACCACTTTTAATAATTTTTAAAGGAGTAGTTCACCCAAAAAATGAAAATTTGCTGAAAATGTGCTTACTGTCAGCCCATCCAAGATGTAGATGTGTTTGTTTCTTTATCAGAATAGATTTGGAGAAATGTAGCATTATATCACTCGCTCACCAATGGATCCTCTGAAGTTAATGTGTGCCGTCAGAATGAGAGTCCAAACAGCTGATAAAAACATCACAATAATCCACATCAGTCCATCAATTAACATCTTGTGAAGCAAAAAGGTGTGTTTGTTTGAAACAAATCCATCATTAAGGTGTTTTAACTTTGAACACTGATTCTTTTTAGCTATGCATATTTCTCTCCTGATTCAGGACTCATATTTTATCCGGAAGCAACAGTTTGAAGTTCGATCAAATCGATCCAAATGTTTTTTTTAAATCACAAACTAACTTGTTTAAAGGTTGTGGATTATTTACATTACTTGTGGATTATTGTGATGTTTTTATCAGCTGTTTGGACTCTCATTCTGACGGCACCCATTCACTGCAGAGGATCCACTGGTGAACAAGTGATAATGCTAAATTTCTCCAAGTCTGTTCTGGTGAAGAAACAAACTCATCTACATCTTGGATGGCCTGAGGATGAGTACATTTTTAGCCAACTTTCATTTTTGGGTGAACTTTTCCTTTAAGATGAGACTACTAGTGCTGGAAATGTGGATGCATGTCATGCAATGTCGCTTATGCTGGCTGACCTGAGTTTGAATCTGGCTCGTGTGTCATTTCCTGATCACAACCCCCGTTTCCCATCCTGTTCTATAAAAGCAAAAAACCCTTAAAGAGTAAATAAAGAAGATACTACTAAAGAACTGACAGTTATTTATATCCTGTTATTTAAAAGTATTTTGCAACTTTTGACTATATCCTCTTTATTTTTACTGTTTCATGGGCTAATTTAACTGTTGCCAAATCAGCATATCTTTTTATGCACATTTTTTGTGTTGTAACAGTGATTGTTATGGTTATGAGAGTTATGGAACAGTGCTTGTATTCATATGTGAAAAAGGCACTGGACTGTGAGAGAAGCATTTGCATTATATCTTTAAATTGCAACACAATTGTGACATTATTGTGAATTAGATTTTCTGAAATTTTCTGTGATGCACAGAGAAATCGTTTTATATTAGCTCTAAATGATTTCTGTGTTTGATTAAAAAATGACTGGTAAAATTCTGCAGTCATTTTATTCTTTCATTTTTGTTAATTTCTTTTCACATTTGTTGCCTCAAATTTATTTTGTTCAGTAACCATTCAGTGTTTCTCAGGAAAACTAAATGAAGGAAACATACTGCATGAGACTACAAACCATGGCTCTGCTCAACACAAGGACCAGCCCAAATGACAGGGTTTACAAACCAAGAAGTTATATTTGTTGCTTTTAACTCCGTGAGCATTTACTCAAAATAGAATCGGAAGCAATATGAAACATGGTGTGTCTGTTAAACTTTAATCATTGTAGAAATGACTGCAGTTGCTTTGCATGCAGCTGCAGTGTTTTATGGTGTTACCCACAAATGTAACTTTCCGTTCCTCATGTGTTAATTTTAGCTCTTTGCATGTATAAAGATGTTTTCTGATGTTTTTCAAGATAATACGTCTGAAAATTGCTTCCTTGTTTTTGAGAATTAAAGTCATCATCTTGAAATGTTGTTACTCACACGACCATAAATGACAAGCCATCTACATGGAAAGCAAAAACAATGACATTTAGAGCAGTTTCTCAATAAAAAAGAAATAATTTGATATATACCATAGCACTAATTGATTACCATATTGATGTGGCATGGTATTTACAATGATATTTCAATGATATTACAGTATACAGTATCCAAACATATGTGCAAAAATATGATATTGCTGTGGTCTATTAAGTAATTTTGCTTTAAAGGGTGCATTTAGTCGAGTCTTATCCTATAAAAGACATTAAAATTGTATAAGTCTTATATGTCCTACCTGAAATAGGCATATGTAAGTTTTATAAAAACAAACAAAACAAAAAAAGTATCTAGATATAACTCTTTCACAATTTTTGTTAGTGTATAAAGTGGGCCAATCCGATACACTACTAAAAAGTACCACTGTACTACCATGTTTTGATACCGTAGTTTTTCAACACGTACTGTACTAGTATGGTATTCTCTGACATTCATTTATACTCCACGTTGTACGGACCGACGTTTACGCGTTCTGAGTAACGTCTCTACGCTCCTTCTTAGACTCCGCCCCCTCTTTCCTATTGGTTAGACAGGAGACGTTCTGCTCTTAACGAGAGAGGGTCACGAGTGAAGCTGAAACAATTCGTTTCATAAGTGATTCGTAAAGATTTGCTGGATAAGTAAGTACGATTTATGTTCAGATGATATGAACGCGTGTATTTAATCACATAAGTTAAACAGCGTGAGTTGTGTCTGCATTCTCGATGTCTGTCGGTTTTCTTGCGCGAAGTCACAGTTCCTCTTTTCAACCCATTCGAAAAATAAACAGCAAAATGCATTGCACGATAATTCTTCTAACAATCATAAACATCTAAACTTATTTTGTCAGATCTTGACAATGTAATGAGTGTGTTTAACTTCAAGTTTGTGTAAAATTACAGTGGCGGCCAACACTAACATAAAAAGTACCTCGGTATGTTTTTTGGACTTTGCTGTGGTACTGTATTAATACTATGGTACTTTGAAATCATGGTACTACAATTCATGTAAAAAAGATGGAGGTAAAAGTGTACTTTTCGATACTTTTGTTTTTATTTGGATACTTTATTTGGATACTCTCAGGTTCTTCAAAGGATATTATGAAAATACCATCATAATCGTGTCCAAAACACCATGGTAACATACCCAAAATGTTAGTAATGTTAAATAATAATGTTAATAATTTTCACTTTATAAGAAATTGTCATAGTTACCATCTCATCTCTGCCTGCCTCTGTTTCACAGTGAAATGAAAAATCATGTACATTACAAAGTCACATTTCAGGGGAAAGGTCTGCACACCACACACACACTTAATGTAGTGCTTCATGAAGTGGATGATTATTTTGGATAATGAGTTGTTCAGGATAAAGTATACCTTTGTTCAAAAAAAAATTACCTCGCATCATTGAAATTACCTTTTGAAATTAGCTCGGCTTCATTTCCATTTAAATTGCCTCGGCTCATGTGACACCAGATGTGGAGCTGGATGCTAAACGCTCTGCGTTCCTGTCGTTGCAGGTCCAACGTGTCACCTTCTCCAGGGATGGACGGGCTTGGACGTGGGACGTGTCCTCTGGTGGTGTTCACCATCTGTTTTGGCTCTGTTCTCAGCCGTCCATCCTCCCTTCTCACCCATCTCCCGTTTTTTTCCGTATGGAACGCGCCGACGGAGCGGTGCACATCTCGATTTGGGGTCGAGCTGGACTTGAGCGTCTTTGACATTGTGCACAACCGCGACCAGGCCTTCATGGGTGACAACATCACTATCTTCTACTCTGACAAGTTGGGAGAGTACCCTTACTATGGTATTGGTGGTGAACCAGTTTATGGAGGCGTTCCTCAAAACGCCAGCCTGGACCAGCACCTCTGGAAGGTCGACAATGACCTGAGGACTGACATCCCAGATTTGGGATTTCACGGACTCGCTGTCATTGACTGGGAAAAGTGGAGGCCGCTGTGGGAACGTAACTGGGACGCTAAGGAAGTCTACTGGAATGGCTCCAGGGCTTTAGTGAAAGCCAAACATCCTACTTGGAAACCGGATCAGATAGAAGAGGAAGCGGTGAGGGAATTCGAGGACGCTTCACGGGCGTTCATGGAGGAGACGCTAAAACTGGGCCGTAGAGAGCGTCCTGGAGGGTTATGGGGGTTTTATGGCTTCCCCTGCTGCTATAATTATCAGTACAAGAAGAACGAGACGTACACAGGTGAGTGTCCTGCTCTGGAGATGAAGAGGAATGATAAACTGGCCTGGCTGTGGAACGTCAGCTCGGCCCTGTACCCTGATATCTATCTGGATCTCGGGCTCCGGGGCCACGGTCAGGATATCTTGCTTTACAGCCGCCATCGGATCCTGGAGGCCATGAGGGTGAGGGAACAGACCACCCATCAGCCTCCATCTGTCTTCCCCTATGCCAGGATCACCTACACCTAGTCCATGGAGTTTCTCTCACAGGTCAGCACAGAGTAAAGGCCTGTTCACTTTTTCCCCTTTATTACTTGTTGTATATCTGTTTAACAAAGTTTTATAGACCTTAGTCAGGGTAGCACCAGGTTTATTATAGTTAACTAAAACTGAAACTGAAAATAAAATGAATATTATAAATTTTTTTTCTTGAAATAAAATTAACGTTATCTGAAAAAATATACCTTTTATTTCAGCTAGTTTTCAAGACAACATTTCTCAGTTTAATTTAGTTTAACTTGATGTATTAAATAACTAAAACTGAAATAAAAATAATAATTATAATAAATAATTTCACACACACACACACACACACACACACACACACATATATATATATATATATATATATATATATATATATATTTAAAAAATATAAAAATAAAAACTGATTCAACATATTAATAAAAACTATAATAGTATCTCAATAATACTGAAATAACATTGGGTAGTGACATATGTCATTTTTGACTGGAATGAAGATTAGGCTTATATTCAATGTCGTCTAACCTGAGTAAGGTCTATAAATACATATTTTTATATTCAAGTAATTATTGTCATGTTTATTGATTATGATCTGACTGGCAATAAAAAAGCACCAAGAAGGATAACTATAACATTAACTATATTAGCACCCAAACTATATCGTTCTGTTTATTATAAACATGTGCAGTTTGGTCACATGCTGCTTTAAATGCTTACACTTTTTAGACTCTGAATTCTGATTGGCTATCGTTATAGTTATCGACTTTGTTGTGAACGGGCCTAAATGCTGAATAAAGTTGATCCATGAATCAAAATCAAAGGTTTAAAATATGTAATTTAACAAAACCGGTTCATGTGTCACTCATTTGTGTTTTCAGGAGGACTTGGTGCACACGATTGGTGAGAGCGTTGCTCTAGGAGCTGCTGGTGTCGTGCTGTGGGGAGATGGAAACTACTCCCAAACAAAGGTTGGAGTGATGTTGATTATTACACGAATGCACTCATACACTTCTGATAATTGTATATTAGTGGTTGGCTAGAGACGAGAGCTGGAGTGCATTATGCATTGATAAGCTGTTTTCAGATCTGAAAAAATGACTCATAGGGAAACTGCCTTCACACTAGAATTGTTCCATCAACTCAGTCTCATGTGAACACGTAAAAGCGGGTACCCAAGCACGTATCCTTTTACTGTACTTGGAACTTGAAATGAATATGTTGTAGTATGGACTACAAAAATTATTGAAATATATTGAAAGAAACTGAAGAAAAATAGAAATATTAGAAAAGCAACAACTAATAAAAAATTTGAAAAGCATGTAACAAAATTACTAAGACTTAAACTAACTTAACTCAAACTTCAGTTAAACAGAAAAGCTGCATGATTTGTGGTGTTACAAGAAACTGTTATCAATAAAACTTATTCATAATTTATTACTTATACAAAACAGAAGCAATGGAATAGACATAGACTTTTGCTAATTTATTTGTGTCTGATAAATATTTAGATATTCAAATAGTTTCAGAAATGTATGATTGCTACACATTGGAATGAATGATTATAAAACTTATAATTTAGTCATTTTAAATTCATGTCAAGTGCTACTTTGCAGCATCCATATTTACTCATATATTTTTCAAAACATTAAATGCTTTTGGGAAATTGAGAAAAGCATTTTGTTTGATTGTTTTAGAACTATTATGCTTGACCAAATATTAAAATAGATTCATATAAATTAAATTATTAAATAATTAAATTACATATAATTAGAATTTAAGTAGTTAAATATAAATAAATTATTTGTAATGAACTAGTGAAAGAATTTTTTTTAAAAATTAAAAACTGACCAGTTGCCATACCTAAGATACACACTTTTTTTCTCTTATAAATTTTTATAATTTTTAACTTCCACAGATAAATTGTGTACATAAGCCACATGCACTTGCACACATAAACACAACAAATGACCATGGCTTGTCTCCTCTGTGCAGAAGGCCTGTGTAGCGGTTCGGGACTACCTGGACGACACACTTGGCCGCTACATTGTGAATGTGACAGAGGCGGCGTTTCTGTGCAGCCAGACTGTGTGCTCGTCCAAGGGCCGGTGTATCAGGAGAGACCCGAGTGGCACGGCCTACCTGCATCTGGACTCAGCCGAATGGTCCATCGTTCCCAGAACTAAGCTGCCCGGGCCCGTTAGCAGGGGTCCGTCTTATGTAGCTCACAGGAGGTTCAGGAGGGTTGAAGGAGAAACAAGTGGATTCGCAGCCAACTTTAGGTGCCAGTGTTTCCCAGGCTGGGAAGGAGAACAGTGTCAGAAACCAGTGCCTGTAGAGACTTTTACATGACAGGAATGACTGGAAGACTGTAGCGGTTAAAGCTCAGGGCGTGTCACCTGAAGCTTGCTGCCTTAACAAAAACAAGGAACAACACATTACCATCGTGTACTTGACATTACAGGGTGATTACAAATGTACTTGAAGTCATTTTAGATAAAGTGTGTACTAAATGACTGTGCTTCCATGTGTGCTAGTTAAACTTTATAAAATATGAGTTTGTAAAAATCAAGATGCAGTTTAATTTTGAGTGTTTGTTTACATCAAACATACGCAAAACCCTGAGAATGCAAATGAATGTTGATTTTATTATTAATATTAATCAAATGTATTCATAAACAGCATCACAAATCAAATAAATCATTGAAATTTCATGGAATATATGGAATAAACTATTTTGACATTGTGTTATATTATTAGGTCTACATTTTTTTTCTTTTCTGTTATGAATGCATTTTTATACAATTTTCTGTTTAAAAATGTCTATTATACAAACAGTTATGCATGCATGGTTAAGAATGATTTAATTTACTGTAAAATACTCTAACATAAAAGCCTATGAGGCAGAAACTGTGTGAAAATCAGGTTTTATTTTTTGGTTGTAGTCAATGGTTAGCAACTTTGTTGCCTTCCACACTCTGCAAGCATCTTTTAGATCAGCTGTATCTGACACCATCTCTGTAGTGTAAAAGCTGCTATAGATGAATAAATGCACGCAAGAAACAAAATCACATTTTAGTATGCAAATAAACGCAAAAAGATAATATAACATCATTGATGTCAGTTAGATTTTGAATGTAGAACTTGCTAGCAATGTAAATCAAAGGTCAAAATGAAGTTAATCAAGTTGATAAAATGAAGTTTTGTGGTTTTTATTCCATGTCTGTTAGATTTGAGCTCGTTTAAAATCTAGAATACTCGTAAATTTAACAACAACAAAAAATAATAATAAAAAAAATAGCAGACATTTGCATTTAAATGTTCTTTACCTTCCAGGGAAACGAACGTCGCGTACTGTTTTTGCATTCAGGAAACGTAACGTTATATGCAAATTTAATTTTAAAACGCTCTCTAGATTTAACATGCCCCGCCCCTAATACCATCTGATCTGACTAGCTAGCAAATCATAGTTCAGGGATTAAAAAATTAGATGAGTCCTTAGATATATCCTGCCCAAACTTTTTGTTCCAGTAAGAAATACATCAACCAAGGGATGAAAATTAAATTAACTGCAAAAACCTGTGAGGAATAATACAAAATTTGAGGAAAATCAATACAGTGCAGCCTTGTATGAAGGTAAGATGACGGTTTTGTTGGACATTTGCTCTTTACCGTGACACTGTAAGCGAAAAGCAACACAAACTGTCTGAAATCACTCTGTAGGGCCACTAGATGACAGCAGAAGCACACTGTCAAGTGTTCTTAAGATGACTAACATCCAGTGCAAAACCCTTATAATATGTAGAGATGGCAAACATCAAAGACTTGTTTACTAATTGTCTGGGCTAGAAACACTCGGGTAACTCAATGAAACGTAGCATGAACAACGTTAGCTTTGTGGATTTGTTTGTTTGCTAAGGTGTTTAGCTTGGTTGTTGGCATGTTGCTTTGCTGTTTTTTGGTGTAATTGTCTGTGATGGTCTTTAGAAATGGCTTTGTTGTGTGTATTACTTCGATTTGTTCAATAGAAATCGTCGGCCTCATTATGTATTAAAACTTGTACTATGAATATTCATATTGCTCATACTGTTGATAATTCCACTGAAATAAAGAAGGATCGTGGTTCCATTCCAATATTTTAGATGTTAATAAGCAGATTATGTAGGTGTATTTCTCTTACAAAAAAGTGTTGTTGGGATACCGTGGTACAGTGATTGTACTTGATGGTAAAACTATGATACTTTGAAATATAACAACATGGTATTTACATGCTACCCTAAGGTACTACCATAGTACATGTCCAAAATACCATGGTACTACCATAGTATTTTACTTTTGTGAACAGACTTGGTTTTTATAGAGTGAAAAGAAAAAAATCTTTGTAATCATAGATGTAATCTCCTCATCGTTATTGCATTATCTTGGAGAAAATGGAAATAATTTTAAGCTGTTTGGGTTTGACCTTTGTAGGGGTCAGAGAGACATAGCACACTATTAAGGGGGTATTTCCCCGTTGAAATAGGTTACAGAAGATGAATCCAATCAGCAATTTTAACAAAATAATTGAATTTTTAGAATTTAGGGTCCAAATCTCAGTAAATTGGATGAACAAGGATGTAGCCTAACTAAATGTGAAAGTTGATTCGGTAATTTGAAAAAAAAAAATCCCCAAATTGATCAACCACTAGTCTGAATCTTTTTGAAAAAGATTTTTATGACATTTTTGATTTTTCATATTTGGTGCATAGAGACGTCCAAAACTGTGCACTGTAAAAAATTATTATTATAATTTTTTTTTTTTTAAATTGTAAAGAGAGAGAGAGAAAAATAAGATGACACATTTTACAAGAAAATACTATTTCAGTTTTTCTATTTGCCATTTCTTTGTAATTATTTGTGAAATTTTCTTGCAATTTCTGGGTGAAAATTGTTCAATGTAAATCCTGCACTAAAATAAATATTTAATTTGTAATGTATACAAACCTGTATAGATCTATTTGACTAAATGTTTGGAAATCTTAAATAAATAGGCTGCTTTTGTTTATCTGAATCTAAACCAATGGACATTTGGTCAAACCATCCATAGAACATCTATACCTAGTGTTTTTATGAAGTCAGACTCAAGTGAGAATTTTATTTAGTTGAACTACCGAATCCAAATGTCCTTTTCATGGTTGATTGGCAGTAAAAAAAATCACATTAGACAAAACCTACAAAAATGGCCGGATCACTGATTAAGAGAAGAAAAACTTTACATTTCGGTCAGTCTGGTCTGTGGCGGTGGTGAGAGAATTACCCACGCTCATGAGATAAGGTAAACAAAGGCCGTTAAATTTAGGCTCACTTCCATTCCCCCAGAACTGATTGCATTGACCCAAAGTCACACATTTAGACAGATAAGCAGCCGCAGAGGATGATAATAGACGTCCCTTTGCAACTTTTGTGTTTTATCAGTCTCCAACCTGGAACAGCGGTCCCTTAAGACAGCTCGCCTCAGTCTGAGAGACAGCGAGTGTGTCCAACATCTGAAAAATGCTGCTTTTACAAAGATAGTAACATTCTGTCTACTAAGATCTCTCTTCATCTGGTCAGTTTTTATCAGTCAAAATTTGGAATAATTCAGATTTTGTAACGTTTTTGAAAGAAGTCTCTTCTGCTCACCAAGGCTGCATTTATTTGAAATAATTACAATTTAAAATAACATTTGAATGTATATAAAAATGTAATTTATTCCTGTGATCGTAGCTGAATTTTCAACATCATTACTCCAATCTTCAGTGTCACATGATTCTTCAGAAATCATTCTAATATGCTGATTTGCTGCTATTATTAATTTATTATTATTATTAATGTTGAAAATAGTTCTGCTGCTTCATATTATTGTGAGAATCATGATATACTACTATTCAAATGTTTTTTTTTTCTTTTTAAAGAAATGATTGCTTTTATTCAAGAAGATGTATTAAACTGACCAAAAGTGACTTTTTTTTTATTAAAGACATTTATAATGTTACAAATGATTTATATTTCAAGTATACTGTTCAGTGAATTGAAAAACAAGTAGCAAAAACTGTTTTCAGCATAAATAATAAGAACCATTAGACCACCAACAGTAATTGACAAAACTTGAGCAGCAAATCAGCATATTAGAATGATTTCTGAAGGATCATGTGACACTGAAGACTGGAGTAATGATGCTGAAAATTCAGCTTTGCATCACAGGAATAAATTACAGTTTACAATATATTCAAAAAGAAAACAGTTCTTTTAAATTGTAATATTTCACAATATTACTATTTTTACTGTATTTTAAATTCAATAAATAAAGCCTTGTTGAGCACAAAAGACTTCTTCCAAAAAACATTTTAAAAAATCTTAAAAACATTTTTAAAAGTCTGTAATCCTGTGTATGTGGTTCAGTGTTTGGTTGACATATTAAAAATGGCATCTGATGGAGCTGTTTAAAAACAATCACAACTTTTCCAATTCAACAGCATTAAAAACTTCACCGTTAATTAAAGCTGTTGTAGGTTTCAGATACCCATCTAACCATTGCCAGACACCCAACTCCATTTTTCTGCTTCTGTTCCTCTCATCTATTTTCTTTGGTGTCGTGACCTGAGTCCCGTCCTCGGTCATGCTTTCCATTCCCCTGCTGTTTGGTGGTCTGGCAAGCCCCAGCATCATCTCACTCACTCACCACTTTTTAATAAGCGTTTCGTCACGCACGGTCTCTGTCCTTCAGAACGAGTGGGCACACAGATCGCATGTGAGAAGACTCTGTATTTGAGCAAGAATCTGTCTTCAGTCAGTGCTGCCCATCTTTTCACTTGCTTTGTGAGGTTTGGAGTTGTGGACCTTTTGGGCATGAGTTTAAAGAGAAAATAGTCTTGGGATGATGGGTTTGCATGACCCTTAATGTTTGTACGTCCCCTCATTGGACCATTATGTTAAGACATTCAATAAACAGTTTTATGCACTTAAGTATATACACTTAAATTTAGGCCTAAATGTAAGATTTATGTATTTGAATTGCATATACAATTTCCATCTGTTTGGATTACACATAAAAAAAAAAAAAAAAAAGTAATGTAATTTGTTGTCAATGAAACATAAGATACTGCACTCAAAAAACATGGCATAGTTTATTATTTACTGGATATTATTTCAATCATATTTTCAAAATGCATTTATTCAAATGCTTAAATTTATGCTTAGAATCAACATTTTTTTCGTTCGTTCATTTTAAATTTATTCAGTTAAAAGTACAGACATTAAAATATGGCTTGCAGTGGAACGAGCAATACTCAATTTGACAAATGTATAATATTGAAAGAAATTGGATTTATTGATTATAAATATATAAACTTGGTTATGGTGTATTCAAAACACAATCAGTTTTAGTACTATTACAGTACAGTATTAATCTGGCCTGTTTTTACCTGTTTCATTATGTATGACTGACAAATATGCATCACATTAAGTTTTTTTAGTTTGTTTAAAACTGTGTAATCCAAACGGATGGAAATTTTGTATGCAATGTAAATACATGAATCTAAAATTTAAGCCTAAATGTTTTTTGAATGATAGAGCAAAATAGTCATGTGGATAACTCTTATGGTGCTTTTTTTTATTATTTGGAGCATTTACTTAAAAAAAACAAAACAAAAAAAAAAACATGGCAGAAGCAAATTTGCATTGGTCAAAATTAAATTTTTGCTGTAAATGTTGACTGCACAGTTTTATTTAGATATTTTGTGCACTGCTGAAGAAGATTAGCTATAAATATTGCGAGAAAATACTATTTATTTTCCAAAGAGGCAGCAGATTTTGGAGGGGAAAAAAATGATGAAATTCATAAACACCATTTACAGAACTAAAGTGCATCATCTGAGCTTTGTTTATTTGTTAAAACTTTCCTGTCTTTGTCAGTAAGTGGAAAAAAGAGCAGAAAATATGAACTTACCCAAAGCATTTAATTTTTTCTCCCCCAAATCAAAGTGAAACATTTGAAAAAAAGTTTGAGTGACAGATTTTGAACACATTTTCTTTTTTTTTTTATAATAATCATGTAACTTAATTTTCAAAGATGCATATATTTCTTTGGAAGTTGCATTTAAAATTGAATTAGGTTTGAACTGATGTGACAGTTTTGTATATAGATATATATACTCAAAACTATACTTCCTCAGAACAGTATAAAATCTTACCAGTTTTTACCTGAAAACATTATAAGCACATACTCAAAAGGACTTTTGAAAGTCCAAAAGAATCCAAAGTCTTTGTCAGATTTAATATCATTAAACTTTGGCATATATGACAACCAATCAAAGATGAAAATCAGGTATTGCGGTCAAATATACAATTTGTGCATTTCAGCCATTTATGCATTAATATGCGGACACATACCAGCATAATAACCCATTTACCTCCTCAGCCACATTTATTAGTATTTCATTTGAAAACCTTCTTCTGTTTTCATAATTAATTTAAATGAGTTTTCTGCTGTGCATTCCCATAATCCAGATTTTTTCTTTCAGCATTCACTGGTTACTCATTCTGAATAAACATTTCTCTTTCTCTATGTTAATCTGGCTAATAAATTGGATAGCGCAGGAGCAATATGTTTGCTATCGGTGCCGCGGTGCTTCACTGCCCATCAGCCCGCCTCACCGCAGAATTGGAGTGACACCGTGGTCACTTATTTGAAAGTGTGTGCTGATTGCTCTCGCAAAAATGGCAACCACACTTTTTGTGTGAAGGATTACAATTTATCTGCAAGGAGGAGAGAGTCTCTCTAATCAACATTCAGAGAGTTTCTGTCGTCACAGGCATTGGTTATTTGGTGTGTGTAGCCTGGTATTTGACCCACACTGCCTCTGTTTTTACAGGTTTTGGGAATGGTATATCAGTTTTCATCTTAGTCACTCGTATATTTGTTTTCTATGCTTATTTATGTACTGCTCGAGTAATATTAGCATGTTTGGGGGCGGTTTTATTGCTCGTTGACAATAGGTTGGAATGGGAATAGTGTATTGATTGCTCATTAGTCATTATGTACTGCATACTAATTATTTTCAAACAGTTGCTACTTGTGTATTAGCATATTTAATTCAGTGAATGGTGTCCAACAATCATAGCAAGTAAATGTGTTATAGTTAAGGTATGTATACATATGTATGTATGTATGTGTATGTAAATGTATATGTACAGTGCCCTCCATAAGTATTATTAGCCGTGTCAACACATACATGTTTTACCAAATAAAAAGAACAGCACTTTTAGAGTTCATCCCACTCATTGATGTGAGCATAAGTATTGGGACAGTTGAACATAAGGCAGATATAAAAGATTAAAAGCTATTATTTAGTTGCAGATCCCTTGCGCACAATCACAGCAGTGAGTCTGTGACCCATAGACATCACCAGACTCTTGGTCTCATCCTTTGAAATACTTTTCCCAGCCTTTAATGCAGCCAATTCCAATTGTTGCTCATTTTGTGTAGTTTCTGCCTTTACTCTCCTCTTCAGCTGGTGAAATTCATGTTCAGTCGGATTTAAATCTGGAGATTGACTTGGGCATTGTCCTGATGCAATATGAAGCACTTCCCAATGAATCTGGTGGCATTTTCTTGAATATTGGTAGGCAAGATGGTTTTGTACCCTTCCAAATTCATTCTGCTAGTGTCATCATACATTAAAGTCATCAGTAAAGTTGAGAGGGTCTGTTCCAGAGACAGCCATGCATGCCCCTGCCATGACACCACCTCCACCATGCTTTACTGATGAGGCTGTATGCTTGGGATCATTTGCAATTCCCTTTTTTTCTCCACATTTTTGCTTTCCTATCACTTAGATAAAGGTTCATCTTTGTCTCATCGGTCCATAAACACAGTTCCAAAACTCTTCTGGCTCACCTTTGTGCTTTTTTGCAAACTCTAATCTTGCCTTTCTATTTTTGGTGCTGGTCAGAGGTTTGCATCTTGCTGTGTAGCATCTGTAATTCTGTGTCAAAGTCTCCTGAGGACAGTAAATTGTCAGAGCATCACCCCAGCTTTCTGGAAGTTGTTGGTGATTTTACAGACACGTCTTTTAGGGTTCATGTCTTTTAGGGTTCATTTTCACAGCTTTTATGATTTGTCTGTCATCAACTACTGTTGTTTTCTCAGCCGATCAGGTCGTTGTTGGTTGCTGGTGGTTTCCAAACTCTTGATTTCTCCATGCCCTTTGTTTTTGCTAGAGCTCTAACTGACTTCCTCTTTTCTTTTAGCATCCAAATTGCTTGCTTTTCTCTCAAAGTCAGCTCCCTCATCTTCATCCTGGTTTGTGTGTGTCATCATCAAATGCAAGATTCAGAATGCAGAAGTAATGGATATAACTGATACGACACATTCCCTGCTTTTAATATCTGAAGAATTAATGCAACAGGACACAGCTGATCACTCAGAAAGACCTGTGAGGCAACTGTTCCAATATTTATGCTCACATCAGATAGGGGCCTGAAACTCTAAAAGTGCTGAACTTCTTACCCAATAATTAAATGTGACATTCTGTAGTTTTGTCTCATATTCATCTTTTAATCATATTTGTAAATGTCTTGACTCCACAGCCAACAGAGCCATTTTGTCTTTACTGTTCCAATACTTTTGGAGGGCACTGTATATGCATGTATGTGTGAAAAGATTATCATCCCATAGTGCATATTGTTTCACACAGACACACACTGTATTTTTAAGAAGTTAGTATTCAGTACGTAAATAAATTTTTAGTACATGAAATATATCAAATGCATATCATAAATATGAAATGCATATGTAATTCAATGGTTTAATCCAGTGCTGTCCAATCATAGTAAATAAATGCATAATAATTGTATAAAAAACAAAATAAACAATTAAATATTTTTTGGAAAAAAAAATTGCAAACTGCATACAGTTTTTACAGACCATTTTTAAGAAATAGTAAGCGCATATAATCTAATAACATAATATAATATATTTATATTCTTTATTTGCTATAGCATGTTACAAATTGCATATAATTTTGGTTTATATTTAATATACATTTTATATAAATGATATATGATATTTTATATTATAAAATAAATATATGGATTACATTTAAATAATCAAATACTCATTTTAACATAAAATATTAATAAATAAATTTAGCAAATACGTTTTTAATTTAATTTTGTGTAAAATGTTACAGTCTGGTCAAGTAATGAGAATTAAAAAATCTTGGTTGCTGTTCTTCTGGTTCAGAATGACCCTTAAAAGGTCAATGCATTGCTTAGTGGGATACAGTATTCCAAGCAAAAATAGTATGTGTATTTGGAATAAGAAGCATAATTATATCGTATGAGTCAAAGATAATGCCATTTCACACACACTTTACACACCAGTGTGTGTGAGAAAAACCCTGCTAGATAAGAGATAAGCATCTGTGATCGTCTCGTGGTGCAGTGGTTGAGGTCTGTGGTTTGATAGAATCTGTTCAAACCTAATGCTGTCTGAACACAAACCACACGCATACAAACAGCACGACTCGGTCTGATTAGAGCTCTTTCCATTTGCACTTTTTTTCTGCACATCATTTTGTTATCCCAGTTTCAGTCAAATTAGCCTGCTCGCTCTTATCACTCACCCCAGTGCATTGTGGATTATTGAGCAAGGCTTTCTTTTAATTAACTTACAGGCCTTAGAAATATGTGCTTTTTTATTTTGAAGAGCAGAGAATTCACTTTTCTAATGTATTTTTAAGCATTTGAGACAGTGCTGTATTGTTAATATAGTCACGCCTCTGAACACCATTGGGATACACAAGTTGCCGTATTGTTTTAATGAGACGATTTTTATGAAATAAAAACATTAAGGTCACACATTCTCATTAAAATACTGTTTAATTGAGCAAATTCATTAGGTGCTGCTCTCCGTCTGAATATTGGATATTGAGTGTCGACGCGACACATTGTTTCTTTACCATATGAAAGTAAATGGAAAAACAGTTGGAAAATTTGCAGATTTGGTTTATAGTGAATTTCTTTTGAATATGATGAGCTTCTACAGAATGACATTCGGATTGAATTTGAGCCACAATACCATAGAGTTTGTTTTGGCACACGACCTTTGACATCAACAATGAATGATTTTGAAGTCTTCTTCACTAATATATTAATGTTAATTTTAACATTAAAGAAATAATAACTAAATTTTGCAAATGCATTTTTGTGTAAAAGTTTACAGTCTGATCAAGCAATGAGGATTTTTTTTTTAAATCGCATGACCTTTGACCTCAACAATGAAAGATATTTGAAGTCTTCTCTGCCAATCTAATTATATAAATATGAATTTTAACGTGAAAAATAGGCTGCACCTAAATACATTTTTAATTCAGTTTTGTGTAAAAAGTTACAATCTGATCAAGTAATGACAATTTCAAAATCACATGACCTTTAACAACAAAAACAAAAAAGATATTTGAAGTCTTCTTCCATAATCTAATTACATAAATATTAATTGTAAAATAGAAATATTAATAAATTCATTTTAATCAGTTTTTGTGTAAAACATTACACAAAAACAACATCAACAATGAAAGATATGGGAAGTCTTCTCTGCTAATCTAATTATATGAATATCAATTTTAACATAAATTCATAAATTTTACAAATACATTTTTAATTCAATTTTGTGTAAAATATTACAGACATCAAGTAATGAGAATTTTAAAATCACATGACCTTTGACCTCAACAAAGATATTTGTTATCTGCACTAATCTGATGATTATATAAATATTAATTTTAACATAAAAATATTAATAGATAACTTTTTGCAAATACATTATTTAAATTGTGCGAAATATTTTGCATTCTGATCAAGTAAAGAGAACTGAAAAATTGCTGTTAGTCTAAATGAATTTTAACAAACATATTAATAAATTCATTTTTTGCAAATACAAAAATTTAAATTCGCATTAAATTTACATTCTGACCAAGTTCAGAGAATTGAAAAATCATGTGACCTTTGACCTCAACAATGAAAGGTATAGGAAGTCGTCCTTGCTAATCTAATTATATAAATATTAATTTTAACAGAAATATTAATAAATAGATGTTTGCAAATACATTCAATTTTGTGTGAAAAATTTTAGTCTGATAATGATAATGAGAAAAGTAATGAGAATTTAAAAATCACATGACCTTTGACATCAACAATGAAAGATGTGGGAAGTCTTCTCTCTTTTTACTAGCCTATTTATTTTTGCAGTCGTAACTATGGCTAGTTGCATTTTATTGCATTCCCTTTAGCATCAGAACACATCCAATTCCCATTTTTGTGCTCTAAAATACTGCAAAGAAAGTCAAAACTCCTGGTAAGCGGTGCTGTGATTCAGACTCTTTACCCTCTTCGTTCCTTCTCATATTCTTTCTCCTCACACACAGACATGGCCACACATACACGTACAAAGTAGGCCACTATTATTAAGAATCTAGTAGTTGTTGGTTTCAGCAGAAATGTCAGCGTGCGTTGTAACCTTTACTCGAGCATGTTATCTGCCTCTATGGCAATGCAATGGGAAAATGAAGGACTGAGACAACGCAATGGGATTTGAAAGGTCCCCATCAGCGCCTGGCCCTGAGGCGCTCTCCCCTTCACAGTTCAACAACACGGATACCCGGCTTTACGCGTGCGCGCGCACACACACACACGTGACCCCATGGAGAGAGCTTCAAATGTTGCTATCTGTCTCTGTGCATCTTTATCTGGCCGTGCAGGGCTCAACATGCACTGGGGGAAGCGGCTAAAGTCGCTAAAACAGCTTTGCTAAGCGCATTTGCTCGGTCAGTGGTAAATCTTACTGACGTTGTTTACTGCCGTCAACAAAATCAATAATCAAAAGGTGGACATGCTTACGGTTCGGTCAGCCGGGGATGTATGCGGTGTGTAATGTGATTTACACTAGTGGGACATGTGCATCAACACATGCCAACACTTTGGGGTCAGTAAGATTTTTTAAAATGAATGCTTTAATTCAGCAAGGACACCTTAAATTGATCAAAAGTGCCAGTAAAGTCATATATAATGTTACAAATGACAGATTTCTAATTCAGTTAAATTAAAAGAATCTGGGGAAAAATATGACAGTGTACAAAAATATGAAACAGCACAACTGTTGCAACACTGATAATAATAAGAAATGTTTCTTGAGCAGCAAATCAGCATATTAGAATGATTTCTGAAGGATCATGTGACACTGAAGACTGGAGTAATGATGCTGAAAATTCAGCTTTGATCACGGGAATAAATTAAATTTTTAATAGATTTAAAAAACTGTTAATTTAAATTGTAATAATATTTCACAATTGTACTGTGTTTTGAAGTATATAGTATATCATAGTATATATTAAGTATATCATACTTTTTATTTGTTAAATTTCACTATTAATTAGTATTTCACTAACAAATTAGCTAACTGAAATTTAACATAAATATTAAGTACATTGTACTTAAAAATTTATGTTAAATTTCAGTTAATTTGTTAGTGAAATACTAATGCCTTTTTGTGAAAAAAAAAAAAAAAAAAAAAAAAAAGTCTGTTAATGCCTTTTTGTGAAAAAAAAAAAAAAAAAAAAAAAAAAGTCTGTCTAATCTAAAATTTAGGCAAAATTTACAATTACTATTTTTAGACATTTGTTTTGGTATGTCCAACTCAATCACTTAAAGGGATAGTTCACCCAAAAATAAAATGTACTCACTCTTCACTTGTTCCAAACCTCTATAAATTTCTGTCTTCTGTAAAACACAAAAGAAGATAATATTAAAGATGTGATGGTAGCCATTGACTTCTATAGCATTGTTTCCATACTATGGAGGTCAGTGGCTACCATCAGCTGTCTGGTTCCCAAAATTCTTCAAAATATCTTGTTTTGTCCTCAACAGAAGAAAAACTCATACAGGTTGGGAACAACTTGAGGGTGAGTAAATGATGAGAGAAGTTTCATTTTTGGCTGAACTGTCCCTTTAAGTGATATTCATTTATTTTATTAAGGTAATATAGTTATATATTATTGTGATATTTACAAAGCAACTGATTTTTTTTTTTTTTTGAGTAGGACAAATTCAGTGATATACCCATGTTTTATCTTCTCGTTGTCATCTCAGATGCAGTCAGCATGTTTTTTTTTGCCATACTTTGCTCTACCTGCACCTGCTGAGCATTCATACACATAACATTCCCTTCTTCTCTGCCGTTTTATCGCCATCTTGCCGGTGCCAGTCCAGTAACGGTGCGTCCGAGCTTTGCATTATCGGCGGGGAGGCTAGATTAATCTGGCAACCCATCTTTTAATGCCTGTTCATAATTGAGATGTTTTTTTCTGTACAGGTGATGTCTGTCAAGCGTGACGAATGGGATCTCTCTCACTCTCGCCGACTCTCTCTCTGCTTTCTCTGTGCTCTTTTTCCAGCATTATTAAGCGACCTTTGCCATTTTCTTTCAGCGGGAAAAAAAACAAAATGGGAAATTAATGAAGATGGTGCCTGTCACAGGGAGAGGGCTGGTTAATTGGTTGTTTCCACTTTTACTACAGATAGATGAAGTGTCTTACAGCTGTATCTCAGCATCGCTGTGACCCTGAGTGTGGAGTAAAACACTGATCCAAGACTAGCAGACCACCATAGGCAGGTTTAAACTGTGGTTTTTGGCAGGGAGTTTATGCTGGTTTCTGCCAGACTAAGAAAACTTCACGTTGGTTATGCATATGGTTAAAGATGGTTATGCATTATGATGACTATAAATGAAAGATTTTTAGTGGCAGCATATGTCATTTTATGTATTATGTCTTTTTTTTTGTTTTTGTTTTTTGCTCAATTTTATATCATGGCGGAGCATCTCAAGACACTACAGGCCAAAACAGTGTTTTTTCATGCACTGGTCGATTTTGTGATTTTTTTTATTTTTTATTTTTTTTTAAATTTATTTATATGAAAGGAAAAGAGCAATTAAAAAAACACACACACATACATATATATATATATATATATATATATATATATATATATATATGTGTGTGTGTGTGTGTATGTGTTTTAATTGCTCTTTTCCTTTCATTTCTTTTTTTAGACTAGTGGAAAGAAAGCGTCCAATTACACATTAAGTGTATTTATTTTATTTTATTACACCTAACATATATATATATGGAGTAATAAGAAGCCATATCTGTAATCCTCTCTTTAAAAACCTTTGACTCTAGTATGTCAACAAAATTAAACTAGATTTTTGAACCTGGCTTTATCCAGTGTTCACATAATGACTTATTTGCATATTTAAATGTAACATTTAAAAAAAACTAACATAAAAAAGTATGCAGTTCTTAATATCATAAGACAGTCTTGCTCAGCAAGTTAAGCCTGGAATACACTACACGATTTTCCCCTGATTTTACAGTCTGAACAAGTTGACGCTAGTTGAGGAAAGTCAGAGCCAGTCTGCAGATTACAGCTGACAGATTCCACAGAAAATCGCGTAGTGTATGATGGTCACAGACTCCAATTTTTTAGCTTCAGGCTTTGATTCCATCCAGTCAGAGGATATCAAACATGTTTGATATTTTCAGCCGATTTTAGAAGAACACATACTGTTTTCATTTGTCATGAGTCTCCTAGCAACAAGGCGCACGTTTCTGTGTGAGTTTGTTGTGATCGGAGCAACTTTAAAGTGGGGTAGTGTATGATCCTCGGTCGTGTGGTGTATGATTACCCAGTTTTCCTTTGTCACTATTTACAATGTCGGTAAGTGTATGTTGCCTAATGTTTTAAAAATCTGTCCAGATTTTAAAAGTCGTGCAGTGTATTCCAGCCTTAAGTTAAAAGTTGACGTTTATAGTAAGTTAGTTAACTCAATGCCGCATGCATTTGAAGGTGACTCTGTCGCCTCCTAAGTAGTGAAGTTTGTTATTGCCATGTAATTTAGGAACACACTTGAAGTATTTCATCATAATGCCATATCTGCTTTTTCTGTACATCAGCTTATATTTATACTATGAAATGGCTTACATACATATACAAATTGTGTATGTGTGTATATATATTAAAAATGAAGGTCCCAATTTATATTAAGTGGCCCTAATACCTCTGTATTTACATAGTAACTAGATGTGTACGTAGTATGTAACCACAGTGTAAGTACATATTAGTACATAGTATCTACAGCTGTAATATTTCTGTAACTACACACATGTAACAACCCTCCAAATGGTTTAAGTACAAATGTGTAGCAGAACATTGGTAACAACACTTTTTTTCACTTCACTAAGTACTCATGTAACAGGAATTATATAACTACATTTTGTAACAACAATATATATAAGAGTAATTGGAACAATTTGATCCAGGGGGTGGAGATGTGTAGGTTTAGGGGTGGAAATGGGATCCAGGGGGCGGAAACGGGTAGGTTAAGGGATATGTAAAGTGGGAGGACTTGGATCTCGAGTTGGTGGAGTTGGTGCACCGCTGTAATAACAGTGTACTTACATGGTAACTCCTCAGGAACTGTCCACTTAATATAAAGTGTAACATTCTGGACACCAACCACAATTTATATGTAAAGCCTAACTTACTGGCCGCTGCTGTGTAACATCAGAGTAATTACATGGTAAATCCATAGGAATTGTTTACTTAATATAAAGTGTAACACTTTCTTTACCAAAAAGTGCTGTTAGTCCTGTTACACGTATACTTTCATTACTAAAAAGTGTTGTTACCAATGTCCTGTTACACCTTTGTACTTACACATACCATTCAGTGGGTTGTTACATATGAGTAGTTACACAAACATTAGAGCTGTAGATACTATGTACCAATGTGTACTTACATTGTGGTAACATACTACGTACACATCTAGTCACTATGTAAGTACACAGGTATTAGGGCCAAAATATAAAATGGGACCAAAATTAATTATGAATGGATACTTTAAAAAATAAAAAATATAATTTCAAATGTTTCTTTTTTAATTTATTTGATAAAAATTATTTACAAAAATATATAATAAAATAAAATTGTATGCCTAATTTTATCTTAATCAGTAAGATAATGTTAACCAGAATGCTAAAAATCATAATAATAATTATTAATAAATAATAAAGTAATTTTTATTTGTATATTGCTTTACAGAAAGCTAGCATTCATGTCTTAAAGCCCTCAGTGAGTAAACCAACTGCAACTGTGGCAAGGAAAAAACTTGAGAGGTTTGAGTTATGGTTTCATGCGGGCTGGTCACACAGTTTTTACATTGCAGTCTTATGTTGACACATACTGAGTTTGTTTCTATGGATTGTGTGGGTTACTGCAAACTAGTGTTCATTTTATTTGTTCAGGTTAGATTTGATTTAAAAAGCTGTGTTGCAAGCCTTTGGCTCTCCATCAAGCTGAGATAAGGAGATTAGAGGAATGTCATCCTGTGGCAACCTTTTCTGTTGTGTGCATTTAGATGACAGATGCTTTTGTAGGAAGCCCTTTGGATACGTTTGGGCATTGAACAGTCCGAAATGAGACAAGTTCATCTTCAATGCATCGTGAATTACCGTCCTGTCATGTGTGATTGTGATTTCTCGAGAGCATGTGCGTCTTAGATTAGGCGTAAAACGTTCTATCGTCTCAAGGTCACTCCATCAGAGTGACTTGCTAAAAAACCTGCACCCCGCCAGTCTTGGGCTGTCTGCTACGCTCTCCATCCCGTCTTCAGATTCTGTTTTTCTTCCTCCCTCTTTTCCATCACTGCTCTTTTGTTCATTTTACCCCCCTCCCCAAGTGCAAGTGCTCTAAACCAGAGAAGTCTGTGTGAAGCTCTGTGATTGGCTGCTCTGGGTGGCGGTGTTCACAATCGATTATGCCACGCCGCTCTCCGACTAACAGCTTCTGTGTGCCGTGCGCTCTTCTTTTATACCGCCGCGCCGCCTGCACAAATCTGTAACCCCTCTGCCCCTCCACCCCGCTCGCCCAATCTGCTCTTTTTCTATGTTTTTTTCTTCCTCCTTCCCTCTTCTTCATTCTAGTCTTTCTGCACCACATCGTCAATTCACTTCTTGCCAAATCACCTGTTTCAGTCTCCTCTCTCTCTGTGTTTTTCTTTGCCACCAGTTCTTCCCGTAGGAAAGCGATAAATCACAAATGAGATCTCGTAAAAGGGCCCAATGCTTCTCCTTGTAGTCAGAAATGAGATTTAATGGAGCAAGAACAGGAAACTCCAAATGGACCCCATTTACTTTAATAGTTATAGGTCTTAAAAATGCACAAATCATGAATGTTACTGTATTGCTAGAACAAATGAAATGGTAGTTTGGTTGTTTGTTCATTGTTCGGTTTGGTAAACATTAGTGTATATGTAAGTGTGTTTATTTATTTATCTATCAATCATCATCATGCACCAGAAATGTGTAATACCAATATTACTTTCAGTTACCAAAAGATGTTGAAAGATTACAAAGGTGAACCTTTTTTTAGATTAATGTGCACCAATTAATCAAGAAAAATAACTATTTAAAAAAAAATGTAATTCATTTTTCATCAACGCTTTCCATAGAAATAAGAAATGTCTATCTATGCAGACTAGTTGAATTCAGCTGAAATGTAGAAAGAGAAGAAAAATGTAGAATGAAAGATTACAAAGGATTTTCTCTTTAGAATAATGTGCACCACTTAATTACACAAAATAAGACCGCAAATGTGTATTATGAAAGTAAATAGTGTCTTTTATGAGTTTGTGATGTTAAACGAGTCTCCATAAAGTCTCCTGAGCTAAGAAAGAGCAACATTCTGTCTCTATTTTTTTCTGAACCCCCCCCCCCCCCCACTGTGTGTGGCTTTCTTACATTTAATTTACCAGCTATTAAATTATTACCCGGCCATTTCTCCCCAACGATCTCCCATCATTCATCCAGCCTCTCTCCTTCAGCCACAGGGACAAAATGCCTATGAAAACCATTATTGAAAATAATGTGTCTTTGTGTTTGAGAAATGTGGCATACATGTTTGGAGCTTCTTGATTTTGTTCCTTTTGTGTGGGTGTGTTTGTGCTGCGTGTTGTTGAGGTCAGTGTGGAGAGAGGAGAATTGCCTGGAGAACGCTGGATAAAATGTTTCTCTTTCTCTTTTTTCCATGTTTTTTTTTATTATTGAAAGGCAGTGAAGCGTTCCCATAGAAGCAGCGAGATGAGAGCCGGACGGGGAACGCCTTCGTCTGCCTGGACACAATGTTCTGTCTCTGTCTCGCTGTCTTTGACTCAATTTCTCTAAGAAAAACACAGAAGTCAAATGTACCTTGTGAAAATGAGCTATCCCACCTCGTTTGATTCCTGTGTGTTTGTGTTACTCGCTGGTCTGTGTGTTATAAGGCCAGTCATATTCTGTTAGAGTCTTAGCGCTGGGCCTTTATACCTAAACTAGTACAAAAATATCAGTGTTATGATGATGATACAGTATCAATATTATCAATATTATGGGTTCAGTATTGATTCTCACAATTCTCTCAAAAACATATACCACACAAAAAGATGATATGCTGTTGAACTAATTTGTTTTTGTAATATTGATTAAAGTTAAATTATTAATGTAATATGTAATTTATTCATTTAATAATTAAAAAACTAATATAAATTAAATAAAAATATTTCTTGATTAAGTCAAAATTTTTTTTTACCAATTGTTCAGATAGACATAATAGTTACAAATAGTTAAATTAAGATCTGTATGATTTTTTTTGTTTACTTTTGTTTAAAAAATATAAAATTTTCATTTGATTTTTATTTTTGTAGACTTTGATTATTACTTTTTTTGTAGCACTTTATGGATGTCAGGATGCTTTAAAATCATTGAAATTCATCACAACATTCACAATATGGTCGTTCTTCTTCAGAAATAATTGTGAATGATTGATATATCTGGCTTAATTTACTATGATTTTTTTTTTACTTTCAAAAATGTGTAATTATGTTTATTTCTGCTCACGTGTATTTATATTTTTATTCCATAAGGAGTTAGTAACAGGATTATTATAGTCAAATTAAACTATAAATGAAACTAACATTATGAACCAAAAATTTTTTACTTGTCGTGAAATAAAATAAACATTAACTGAAATCAAATAAGGCAATATTTCTGAATTTAATTTAGCATATATACATTTTTTTTTCATATATATAAAATAATATTTTATAACTTTATTGTATATATCTAATTACTACAATGTTATATTTTATATATAAACCTTTAAAATGAAAATGAAACTGGAAAATATAAAAACAAAAACTTATTCAAAATATTACAATCTATAATGGTATATCTATGAGATTAAATTAACACTGATAATGATAGCAACAAAATGTGAATTGACATATTTTCTGCAGGATGGTGGATAATCGTATGACACAGAAATAAACTGAGCAGTCATGTTATTAATAATCCAAATAACAAAGTTAAAATAAAATCTGTCTTTATGAATTCAGTATATGTATGCATGTATATGCTAAAACTTTTCACTTTGTCTGAGGCATCACATATACAAACTAGCCGCAGTGGCATCCTTACAGACAGCGAGACGAGATGAGCTTCATCTGAAAACAGCGAGCGGTGAGATTTCTTCAGGGGTTTGGGCCGGTGAGAGCCCAGGAATTGGCCCGTTTGTGTGTGGAGTGTGTTGTCTTTTTTGATTCCTCTTACTAAAGGATCCCTGGAAAAAGCCGCTCGGACGGATAAGGTCATCGGCGTCGGTAACAGCCAGCATGGATTCCTCTATTAAATTAACTCGCTAATGCTGTGAAACACTGACTCAATAGCTTTCTCAAGGTCAAAGTGCATCAGCATGTATTTCAGCGCTCTCAGGCTGCTATTGATTGGTGTAATGGGGTTATCAGAGATTAGACTGAGTGCTAATGTAAATAATCTTGGGATATGTGGGTGATGTTTTCTGGAGTAATAATGAAAATATTATTTCTAATATATGATAATATAATATAATTCCCCATAATGACTGGAATTATGGGGAAATATGCAAGCTAGACTCTTGAAGTAATGGCAAGAACTGCTGGTAATTTAGGCTAAAAATGTTCTTATTTTTCTTTTAATCAAAATGTTAATATATACATAAAAATAAGACTTTTGCATCGTGTATATAGACGCCACTGTGATATTTTATTTTAGCTTTTATTTATAGCTTTTGTTTTTTGTATTGTGATCAGTAGTTGGTCATTCAAAAATTTTTTTTTTTTTTTTATACTTTAAAAATTATTTTATAAATTTAAAATTAATACTTTTATTCGGCAAAGATGCTTCACAGGAATAAATTACATTTTTAATACATATTCAAATAGAATATATATATATATATATATATATATATATATATTTTTTAAATTGTAATAATACTTTACAATATTACTGTTTTTCTGATTTTTGATCAAATAATTGCAGCCTTGGTAAGCAAAAGAGACTTATTGCAGTTTTTTTTTTGTTGTTGTTTTTTTTTTTGTCCGATTCCAAACTTGTGTAAATAACCACTTTGTGCATGTTGATGAATACTGCATCTAAAACTAGAAGTGTATACATATGAGATATATGAACAAAATGTCACTTTTTAAAGTTTTATTTAAGTTTTATTCAAAGACCAAATTGTTAAACGTTTCTAACCTCATTCGGGTTACTCCTGTAATAGTGTACTGTGGCTAAATAATGGCTGCTTTTGCTCTCAGGATTACATTAATAAGGTTTCTGTATTTTCACTTCAGTGTAAGCTTGAAAAGTTACATGATATGAACGTCTCAGAATATTACCATAATTACTGGTTGATTTGATCCACACTCTGACCTGTAGGCTGCCTTTGTACTCGTGAGATCAAAACATTACATCCATTTGCACTGTGGTTGATGAGCTAGATACACCAGGACAGCAGCGGTGAGTAAGGTAGATTATAGCTGACAACTAATGCTATCATAATGCAAGCGTCTGCTCATCACTTTGAACTCCAATAACTCTCCATATCTCATTTCTCACCCTCTTTAGTCATTTAGTGTGCAGACAGGCAGTCTGCATATTAGCACATGAAAGCAAGACACTGAGACTATTACAGACTCATGTGCTCCCATCTGCCTCTTTATAAGAACCGAGAAGCACAAAATGATGTGATGCAAAGTTACTCAAAAAATATACTTCATATCAAATATAAAGTAGCCTAATGAAATGTGCATCTATGCTACGTAATTCAGTTTTGAAATGGATATTCATATTCACCAATTGACTCTTAGGTAATGTTGCTAACAGTGATCAATTTATGCATATTGCATATATTTGTATTTTTAAAGGAATAGTTCATCTAAAAATGAAAATTAGCTGAAAACGTACTCATGCATTCCGTCACTTGCTCACCAGTGGATCCTCTGCAGTGAATGGGTGCCGTCAGAATGAGAGTCCAAACAACTGATAAAAATGTCACAGTAATACACAAGTACTTCACATCACTCCAGTCCATAAAAAGCTGAATGTTTTTTTAGAAATAAATCCATTATTAAGACGTTTTTAACTTAAAACCATTGCTTTCGGTTAAAATAAATAGTCCATAATCCGTAATATTGCTTTTTAGAATGTCCACCTGGTTTTAGTGATTGTGGCAGGTGCTGTATGTGGATCGTAAGTGCACAAAAACTTTTTTCACATATCTTATATGTTGTTCCTGTTTTAAGACGTGATCTAAATATTTGTGGCTTGAAAAGGTTCAATTAACAGGCCAGTGTTTTACCCTCTGGGTCTCCTGTGCCAGTCATGTAACCGAAAACTGAAAAAAATTAATATCACTGCATGTTGATTAAGTACAAAAAAGTCAAATATCCTTGACTTTTAATTGCACCATTAATGCAACATTTGGACTGATGAATTTTCATAAAGTGTGCATGCATTTGCATGAACTTTTCCAAAGTTTACAATCAGACGGTTTTGTTTTTAATTACTAATTTTTGAAAGCTGCATGTACCCACAAGTTTAAAACCCTTTTTGTAATTATTGAGAAGGTAGTGCTTTGCCTTTGTCTGGGACACATTAGAATAATTAGCATTGTTCATTTGCATTAATTATGTAGTATGGGTGATCGAAAATACACAGTAGGTTATTAAGTGGAAAAAGGTCATTTTTAATTATAGTGTGAACAAATTTTATCAATACTTCTGAATGAATTGTGTTCTAATATGTAATTTTGAATATTTTTTAGGTAGTTTCAATGAATTTTGGGAGTGTCTTCTCCAATAGTGATATTTTTGTAGGCCAACCCAGACGTTAGCATCACCCTGTTTCCCTCAACAAAAAAATCCAATTGGATTATTTCCATTTTGGATTATCATAGAAAATCTGTGACAAACAAAAGTTATGATTCTTCTGTTTTGTTTGTTGTGAATGAACACAACCCTAAAAAGTAGTACATTTAAAATACATTTATTTCATACTAAGTATAGTTCAAATCTTTTAATATATTTACTGACGTATTGCTTGAGACTTACTGATATAAAAAAATTTTAATTAAACTTTATTTGGAGTACTACTTGTGCACAATGCACATTTCTTAATATTAGTTGTCACTATTGATAAGGATTGTATCATCTTTGATTAATATGGGTCTTTAAATGCAAGATATTTAAAGTGTTCCAGAAGTATACTTGCAATGGTTCCACTTTAGCACAATCAAATATACTTCAGTGTATCTTTAGTTGGACTTCAGCACTACGTCTGCACAATTAAAGTGCATTAAGTACAAAATTTATTGTTCCAATTTAGCAGACTTTAAGTATACCAGTTTAGTATACTAAAAGTGTAATTGCAGAATATTTTTATTAAGTACATAAATATGTAAATGTATTTGTAGTATAGTTAGCATGAAATAAATGTATTTCAAATACATTTTAGTATTTTTTCAATAGGGAATCTATATGAATTTTGAGCCTAAATACAACAAAACAACAAAATGTAGGCTATAAACAAACTAAACCACGGTTACATGCATTTAACCAAAAACCCATTTAATAAACTCGTTGACTTCAGCACGATGGAACCAGATGTGCAAAAATACGTTTTCAGGTTTTGGCCTACAAAAATGCATCATCCCTGCAGAACTCTATACCAGCCTTTTCCGTGTATATCAGAGTTTTTACTTGGTCACTGGATTCTTATCTCTGCAGTGTCATGCTATGAAGCTCTGCCCATTGGCTCAAAATTCCACTTTGCTGAATATTAAACATCACATGTGTTCTGATTGGCTGCTGCTGCACTGTGCAGAATTCTTGCTTTCAGTGTGGACCGATACGTTATAGCACCTGGTTAGCACACCTATGATGCCTTAAAATGCTGTCTAGGTAGGCAGCTTACCAGGGTTCGGAGCAGAGCTTATGTGTTCAAACGCGAAAGCTTGAAGAACATGAGATGTGTCTGGTCTTACACGGCCTCCACCTCTTCCTCTACCTTCTGCCACCCCTGTTTTTCGCAGTCTGTTTCTCCTTGGCTTGTGGAGAGGTAATCACAGTGTGTCAATGTGCCCTGTTCTAATTGGCCTGTCACCCTCCATGTGCAGGCAGGGAGGGGACGGCCTTTGTGTGGCTGCCATAGCGACCGGCCGAGTTAATGAGAGGGAGAGGGCTGTGACTAATGACAGTGGTCCGTCCATCTGAGAGCAGAGCAACAACAGCACATACATTCTCACACAGCAGACGGGTGCATCTTCTGTTTGTGCTTCACATATTTTAACATGCACAACGCTAATACCATGGTAGTCCTTTTGAATATGCACCATGTAAATGCTATGATATGTCATCAAAGTAACACTACTCGTCCAAGATGTAATGATGGTATCAGATGACAATATTGTGGTACTTTAAAGTATACCATGGTAGTGGAATACTTGTAGCTTGAAATTTAGAGGTACTTCTAATAACCCCATGCATGGCACCACTACCTTGGTACCTTTTGGTACTTTTTTGTAAGTTCAGTAAATAAAAGTATCTTGATGGTAATACCATGGTATTGCATAAAATACATTATAGTACCATGTTTTTGGATATATGCCATGCAGTGCTATTTTAATATTGTTTAGTAATATGTTTTTATATTAAAGTGCCCCTATTATGCCTTTTCGAATATTACCTTTCATGCAGTGTGTCATGTAACAGTATGTGAACAAACTTTCTGTAAAGTTGTGAAGCCGAAAGTGCACGATAAATAAAGTTATTGTCTATCAAAAAAACGAGTCGTCAGGAATTCGAAAAGCTCTGTCGGGTTGGATGGGGGCAGATGCACATTTTCAGGTTTCTCCAGAAATATTTGATTGGGTTCAAGGCCAGGCTGTGGCTGGGCCACTCGAGGACATTCACAGAGTTGTCTGGACAATGGACAGTGACCCTTAGCACACAGCAAGAGGGGCTTACAGACAACTCTCTGAATGTCCTTGAGTGGCCCAGCCAGAGTCTGAGCTTGAACTCAATCAGATATTTCTGGAGAAACCTGAAAATGTGCATCTGCCCCCATCCAACCCGACAGAGCTTGAGAGGTGAAGAGGTGAGGTGAAGAATGGCAGATAATTGCCAAATGCTGATGAGCAAAGCTTGTCGCATTATACCCAAAAAGACTTGAGGCTATAAATGTGCTTCAGCTAAGTACTGGTTTAAGGGTATGAATACTTATGCAATGTACTTATTTCAGTTGTTTTATTTTTAATAAATTTATGAAGTTGTGACAATTCTGTTTTTGCTTTGTCATTATGGTCTATGGAGTGTAGATTGATGTGAAAAAAAAGTAATTTAAAGCAGTTTAACATAAGGCAGCAACATAACAAAACGTGAAAAATAATTAAGGGGTATGAATAATTTTACAAAGCACTGTATGGTTTCGGATGTTACTATGGTACCTTGCTATGTTACTTTAAAATATACCATGGTATTGAAATTCATGTACTATGGTATTTATATGGCACTCCAAGAAAACCATGGTTATATCATTTTACCTTTTAGTATTTTTTTGTAAGTTCAGTAATTAAAAAGTACCATGGTATTACCAAGGCATTTCTTGGAATACATTAGAGTACCATGCTTTTGGACATGTACCGTGCAGTGTTATTTATTATTTAGACATTAAAATTTAAAATTCATTTGTTCATCCTTTCATTCATATTTTTAAGTTTAAAGTTTATTCATTTATTTATTTATTTATTCATTTATACTTTGCTTTACTTTATAGTGATTCTGTGCTTTTTCATTTCAGTGAGTTTGTTTTTCTTTCAACTGAGTAATTGAGTGGTACTTGAGTAGTACTTCAACTTAAAAAAACAAACAAATGAAAATTAGTAATGGAATAAAACTGAAATAAAAAAGTTTAAGTTTTTCGTCTAATATTGATATTTTATTTCAGCTTGATTTAAATTAACGACAATTTTTTTTTTTAACTAAAACAGCACTGATGATGATACCATGATAATACTGCAGCTCTGAGTAACCTGCAGTACCATGTAAAGGTATAAATATGGAAATCAGATTTTTGTTTGGTTTTTTTTGGGCCTTTCTTCCTCATTACAGTTATCATTGGTTGTTTTTTGTTGATTAAAGCCATCTCACTCATACAGCACATCCCAGTAGAGCTTCAGATGAATGTGGAATGACTTAATGTAACACAGATTGATAATCTCTGACTGCATGGCTAACTCTCATTATCTACAGTACAGAGTTCACTGTAAGGAGACAGATGGTCATGTCGTGTCTTTTACACAAGAGAAACCAACCATACAGCCAACAAGCATCGACAATAGAGATTATCCTTGTCATTCATCGGCCTCTTTTCATTTTGCCTTTTAAAATTCCATTACGAACAGTCCTCCTGGAGAACCTCAGTTGAAATTAGACATGTTTTTTTTTTTGTTTTCTGTTAAATTGTTCTGGTCCAGTTTGATGTTTTCAGGTTTCAGTACATCTGTTCTGAGCCTTTGTTGTGTTTTTGTTTTAAAGCATCCAGAAGTTTTGTTTAAAGAATTATGAGTTCTGTATAAAAAAACAACAACTTGCTTTTTCATAATAGAAATTTTCTTACAATGGAGCACAGAATATAGCGGTCAGAATATTTTGACTGTTCTGGCATTATTATGTTTGACTCTTAAAGCATTACTGTTCATAAATTTGTCATCTGTAAAATTTGTATGTTTTTGAAAGAAGTCTCTTTTGCTCAGCAAGCTGCATTTATTTTAACAAAAATATAGTAAAAACAGTAATATTGTGAAATATTATTAGAATTTCAAATAACTGTTTTCTATTTGAATATGTTGTGAAATGTAATTTTTTTCCTGTGAAGCAAAGCTGAATTTTCAGCATCATTACTCCAGTCTTCAGTGTCACATGTTCCTTCAGAAATCATTCTAATATGCTGATTTGCTGCTCAAAAAAAATGTATTATTATGATCAATGTTATGTTGAAAAACATAACATGCTGCTAAATGTTTTTGTGGAAATCATGATTTTTTTTTTTTTTTTTTTTGATATTTGGTGAATAGAAAGTTCAGAAGAATGGCATTTTTTTGAAATACAAATCTTTTGTTGCATTATAAATATCTTTACTGTCACTTTTGATCAATTGAATGCATCCTTGTTGAATGAAAGTATTAAAATGTACATACAGTATCTCACAAAAGTGAGAATACACCCCTCACATTTCGGCAACAATTTTAGTATATCTTCTCAAGGGACAATACTGCACAAATGAAACTGGGATATATATTAGATTAGTCAATGTG
>JAFVLL020032128.1:0-19449 GCA_021397915.2 Tor tambroides | reverse complement strand
TAAGGTCAGCAACACAAGGATTCCTTTGTCCAGTGGTCATTTGCATCTCAAACACACATATCAATCTCTACTTGTGTACACAGTGTTTACATGAGAGGCTGCATATAGTCGCTTTCACCTTAGATCTTTGTCCAAAAGAAATCATGGAGGATAGCAGGGGATGGGGGAAATTATGAAAATGTGTTTATCTTATACATCAGCGATTCCCAGATGTATAGCACTGTAACAATAGCAGGATTGATGAATATTGCTCTCCCTTTCATGTCCCTCAGACCTGACATTCAACTTAAAGACTTGCGACGGGTCGGCAGGTTCGTCTTCTTTACTTATAGACCAAGCTTGCTCATGTTTGGGTGTCCGGTCTGTAGTGTTTGCTACTATAGTTCAACATCTTTCTAACTAACTCCAGGATGGATCCAGCAAAGTGTCGCAATTATGCTTTTCAGGATCGGTCTAATTCATGTGGTATGATGGATTGTTGTTTTTGGAAATGAAGTCCTCAAAGAACTTCAAGCAACAGGACATTACAAAAATATGCAGAGCCATAAAGTCTATAATATGCTATGCAGTTTATGTTTACAGGGACATAAATATGTATATTGGCAAAAGTTGCCAGGAGATCCTTGCCAGAACAGAATAATCATTCACTTTTTGAAGATTATTTTGAGACGGCACTTTTTAGTTATTCCGCAAATCAATTATTTCCTGCTTAAGTGTTTGTGGAGAGTCTGTAATTGTTACGACATATCAGATCTTTTCAGATGGAAAATTTCACTTTTCACACCATAAACAAGGTGCTTTTTCATGCCATCTCATTTTTGACTTTAGGGTCCCTTAGCAATGCATAATATTCTCACAATATCCTCAAAGCTGCATCGCTGAACTCATAACCCTTCATGTCCAACTTCTGTGACAAGAAATACTGTAAATGAAAGGAAAAACTGCATTTACTGTATGAATATGCTACATCTGAAATTCTCCTGATAACACCAGTGCCAGATAAAACTTGATCCAAATGAGTTAATAATTGCTAGATAAGGCTAATTTAACATTAGATGAATGATGAGATATGTAATGCTAAACCTGACCATTACTTCACCGAAGGTGGGGCTGCATACTTTACGATTGCCAAAAACTCAGCAAACTCCATAATATTCAGAAACAGACCTTGGTTTATCAGCCATCAGCCATAAAGCAAACCCCAGGAATGTCAGAAACGTAATTAGCATTCAAAACTAGTGTAACATGCTGAATTATTCGCAGAGTAAGGCTGGAAACGTTATACAAACTATTAAAGACTCTTTTACTTAGTGGCAGCAGTAAAACGAACACATGCTAAGATCTCAGCAGCACACCAGTTGGCTACATCCTCATCCGTTTTAGTCATTCAGTGAGTCAAGGTGGATTGTATGTTTGTGTAATTGTAGCTTGGAATTGTAAACTGCCTCCACTGATTCATATGTTCCCCACAAATATTTACTCCCATCTGTGCATTGTGTACAAGCAGGAATTAAGCCAACAGACAATGAGCTTTAGAATGCAAACTTGGCTTGCGACGTCTTTATCCACAACAATGTATAACAGGATTGTAGCCAAAAATTCAATTACTACCTCTGCATCGAGTGTAAACGGAGAGACAGTGACCCGTTCTAAATGCACTCTCTGTGCACCACGTCAACCTGTTTTTCCTGGACTTATAAGAGGTTTAAGCTGTCTCATAAAGTGCACCCAGACTGTGTGCTATTTGGCTCAGAGAGCTGTAAATATAAGGATAGTTTACTGTGGGCATTTCAGCAAACTTTCCAATCATTTTAAAATTGTTTTGTTGGTTTCTCGCCCTGGGCAACCACTCAGTCAACAATCAACTTAATCAACAGTTCAGTCTAGTGACACACATACAATAGCGTCCAAACGTCTGAGAGCACTAATGAAAATGTCTCTGTTTTGCACTTTTCACGTTTTTTCTTTACAGATTCTATTATCAGCATCATTTTGAAAAGAAAAAAAAGGTGATATTAAAAATTAACATATATTTTAGACAGTCTACTTCTAATCCTAAATAAATAACCATCCCATATAATTAACTAATTACATTTTTTAATATGTTTGAAAGAAGTCTAAGTTATGGTCACAAAGGCTATATTTACAGGTGCATCTCAATAAATTAGAATGTCTTGAAAAAGTTCATTTTTTCTTGTAAGTTATTTCAAAAAGTGAAACTTTCATATATTTTAGATTCATTGCATGTAAAGTAAAACATTTCAAAAGTTTTTTTTGTTTTAATTTTGATTATTAGAGCTTACAGCTCATGAAAGTCAAAAATCAGTTTCTCAAAATATTAGAATATTTACATTTGAGTTTCAATTAATGACCATCCCTACAGTATAAATTCTGGGTATCTCTTGTTCTTTGAAACCACTATAATGGAGAAGACTGCCGACTTGGCAACGGTCCAGAAGACAATTACTGACCCCCTCCACAAAGAGGGTAAGTCACAGAGGGTCATTACTGAAAGGTATGGCTGTTCACAGAGTGCTGTATCAAAGCATATTAAATACAAAGTTGACTGGAAGGAAGAATTTGGATAGGAAAAGGTGCACAAGCAACAGGGATGACTGCAAGCTTGAGAATACTGTCAAGCAAAGCTGATTCAAAGACTTGTGAGCTTCACAAGGAGTGGACTGAAGCTGGAGTCAGTGCATGAAGAGTCACCACGCTCGCTACCAAGCCATTTCTGAACCGGAGACAACGTCAGAAGCGTCTTACGTGGACTGTGGAGAAAAAGAACTGGACTGTTTGTCAGTGGTCTAAAGTCCTCTTTTCAGATGAAAGTAAATTTTGCATTTCATTTGGAAATCAAAGTCCCAGAGTCTGGAGGAAGAGTGGAGAGGCACAGAATCCAAGCTGCTTGAAGTCTAGTGTGAAGTTTCCACAGTCAGTGATGATTTGGGCTGCCATGTCATCTGCTGGTGTTGGCCCACTGTGTTTTCTGAAGTCCAGTCAACGCAGCCATCTACCAGGAAATTTTAGAGCACTTCATGCTTCCTTCTGCTGACAAGCTTTTAAAGATGCTGATTTCATTTTCCAGCAGGACACTGCCAAAAGCACCAAAAGTTGGTAAAATGATGGTGTTGGTGTGCTTGACTGGCCAGCAAACTCACCAGACCTGAACCCCAAAGAGAATCTATGGGGTATTGTCAAGAGGAAAATGAGAAACAAGAGACCAAAAAATGCAGATGTGCTGAAGGCCGTTATCAAAGCAACCTGGGCTTCCATACCACCTTAGCAGTGCCACAAACTGATCATGCCGAATTGAGGCAGTAATTAAAGCAAAAGGAGCCCCTACCAAGTATTACTTATACAGTAAATGAACATACTTTCCAGAAGGCCAACAATTCACTAAAAATGTTTTTTTTTTATTGGTCTTATGAAGTATTCTAATTTGTTGTGAATTGGTGGGTTTTTGTAAAATGTGAGCCTAAATCATCACAATTAAAAGAACCAAAGACTTAAGCTACTTCAGTCTGTGTGCATTGAATTTATTTAATACACGAGTTTCACAATTTGAGTTGAATTACTGAAATAAATTAACTTTTCCACGACATTCTAATTTATTGAGATGCACCTGTATTTGATCTAAAATACATGTAATATTCTTACAATTTAAAATAACTGATTTGTATTTGAATATATTTTTTTAAAATTATTTATTCCTTTGATGCAAAAGCTGAATTTTCAGTAGCCATAACTCCAGTCTTTAGTGTCACATTATCATTTAGAAATCATTCTAATATGCTGATTTGTTCCTCAAGAAACATTTCTTTGTTTCAATGTTTAAAACAGTTTTTGCTACTTAATATTTTTTTAAAGACATTTATAATGTTACATAAAAAAAATCTATTTTAAATCAAATCTGTTCAAGGTACTTTCTGTTTATCAAAGAATCCTGAATTTGTGTATTTGAACTTCAATTCACCCTTCTCATCCTGATACACAGAACAGGATTAACAGTCTCTCTCGCACACCACAGAATCTGAGAGCGAGCGCATACTTATATAACAGCACAAACAGTGGGGTCTGCAGACTAGGCTTATGTTTTGACTGAAAATGTAATGCAGAACTGTCAAGTGGGTCAGCAGCGGGTTTCGCTGGCAGGAATCAGATGCATGTGCTGGGATTACATCTAAAGGCTTATGGGCTCTCTGCATGCCTGCCCAGCTGTGACAGAAACAGCATTGCTTCAAACCGCCACTTCATCAAATCATCACAAGTGCGTGCCTGAAAAATGATAGTAATATATAGTTGAAAATCATTTGCATTTTAGTTTTAAGCAAATAAAATGTGAACAAGCAAATGATGAGGGTGGTGCAGGTTACATGTTACATAGGTTGCAGCAATTTATATTACTTTGTGTTTCCAAACATTTAGAATTAAATAAGAAATCGATCCGAGCATCTCAGAAAACTTGTGAAAACCATATACAACAAGCTGAGAAAATAAGCCCCACAAAGAGAGCCTTTCTATAAGACAAATAAATAACCACCAAAATACTTTGAAATCGCCTGGAGAGCTTGGAAGCACTGCAAGCGATTTTTCTCATGCAGAATTATTTAGCTCCAAAAATCAACAACACAAGGCATCGATTAGCTCATTCTTAAACAACAGTTTGCACACAAAGCAGCATTCAAAAGTCAGTTGGTCAATACAAACCCTGAGAAAATAATACTTTGAAAAAATACTTTTCCTAACATCACCACCTCTGAATTATGACCTTAAAGCCCAAAATATTAGTGCAATAATCAGCTTTGGTGGTAATCAGTGATTACAGCTCAACGCTGAAAATGCACAAGAAAATATGTGCCAAAATGTCCAAAGCCCCCAGAAACATTATTAGGAATTTGTCTGCTAAGCTTGAGAAAAGAAAAAAAAGTGTAGATGTTTTACAGCCTACTTGAGGAAATAGGCACCACATTCATCCTTTTCCTCAAGTTGTGAACTGTGGACAGTCGAGGACTTTGGCCTGCCACAAGCCCAGTGTGGCTCCATTCTTGCGAATGAGAGACCTCCTGCAAATTTCCTCAAAATGCTGGCGAGGAGTTTCTCTACGCTCATGTGTATTTTGTTTTGTTTGTCTTGTCGGTGCCAATTGTATTATTTGCTAGACACTCTGTGTAAACTCTGCGGTCTGAACATGAGGTTAGCAGGATCTCCAATTTGGGCTCTAAAACTTGGTTTTCTGAATGTATGTTCTGAAAGAAATTCAATTATAATTATGGGATTTCTGCTCGTTGCATTATAACTCTGTATTTGATCTTTCATCCTCAAAGGGAATGACTTTGAAACAAGAAAGATGCTTGAAAAAGAAAAAGCTCTTAAACCGGGATAAAGAATTAAGCTCTGATTCCAGTCGTGCAAAAGTTATAAACACATCCGGGAGTTCTGGCAAACCTGAGTCATGGTGTGTAACACTAGATTGTTTCTGCATGGCTCACACCATTATCAAGGGAAAATGCACTGGAAGGGTGTTCTGGGATCTTCTTAGAAACAGTCCATAACTCAAAAAATATTTTTACAAATGTAAACTTTACCTGGCGTAGCGATCGGTTTCTTGTGAGAACCGTCGATTCTACTCCAGGGAGCTTCGCAACCAGCACCTGTCCGCAGGACAGTCAACATAGCCAATATGCTTAATATTCATCACAATGAAAGGTCAGTGACGTACAGAAAACTAAAATAAACACATTTCCTGGTATCCTGGCTGATTTTATCTATGGTTTTACGTACCTCTTGCACATTAGCTGTATTAGTACTTAAGCTAATTGTGTCATTATTCAAAAGTCAAAAACAACAGGATGGAGGATAATTGGATTAATACTGGAAATCTCCATAATCTCTGTAGCTCTGACATAAATTACTCAGCAAAATGGACTTTTTTCTGCAAACAACTTCAAAGAGATTACGGCAATCATCTTACTGACGTTTGTATATGTCCCCTTACCCTCACTGTACTACTGCTTTGAAGGACTATTTCATTATTTCAAATGATACATTTTGTCAAAATTAACTCACCCTTATGTCATTCCAAATCTGACTTTATTCTGTGTGGGAAAAAATGAAAAATTCAAAAAATTTAAAAATTTGCGCTGGGTTCTCTTTGTCATGCAGTTACTGTGCAATGAATGGAGATTAAAAATTTAAGCTTAAAAAAGGGACACAAAAGCACCATAAAAGTATTTAATATGACATAAAATTCAGAAAAGTAATTCATATGACTTGGTTACTATATTTATTGTCTTATAAAATAATATGCATTAAAACTATACGGCAAGGAGAGTTAAAATATCATACTTTTTAATACTTTTATGGTACTTTTTTTTTGAGGATTGAAACCTTTCAGTCCCCAGATTTAAAAAAAAAAAAAAAAAAAAAAAGCAGAAGAAAAAATGGCTAAAATTTGCAGAAAACATCTGACACAAAATTTCATTAAATGTACAAAAGTACAAACTATGAAACATGGAATTGGAAATTTAGACTTGCCCAGCACGTTCCATACAGCTTTATTGGACAAGGAATCTCTCCAGGTGGAATAAAAGACAAAATAATAATGTATGCATGAGCAAGAGAAAGACTGATTAGGATGTAGCGAGAATGGAAAGAAAGCTAAAACTGTGGCTGCTTTTTGTCTTAATGCATTTTTTATGAAATGAGACAGAATCTCTTACTAATGATACTGAATCCCTAACTAATGATGTTTAGGAGCTGTCCGATATCCCACTTCTTATCCAGGCCTCATTAACGGACCTGGGAGAAATACTGCATGGGACAGATGATTACAATCATCACTTCCCTCTGTCTGTTTCAGACACGTTAGTTTTTCCTGATTAAAATCCAAGTCACTATCTTGGAAGTGATTAATTGCTGTGGCAAGTTTGCCAGGTGCAGGAATGTTGCTGCTGCAGATGTTTCGCTGGTAAGCACATTGAAATGTTTCAGAAGCTTCATAAATGGAACCGTTGGACTGAGAAACACAAATTGTTGAGTAATTCAGTACTTCATGAGACTGCAATTTGCATTTAATCAATGTGTAAACTGATCACAGAAAAAACATACTAATTTGTCTTTGGACGAGGAATAAATGTACAACACCAATAAAGAATGTCAGTGTAAAAGAACCATGTAGTCCATGTGATCTGTATGTATTTGTACATTCAAATATGGCATATTTTTCCCTATAGGCTTGTTGTCAAAGATGCCAATTGTCATTGGTCCCTGTGTGTCTTGTAACCGACCATGACTCTCTAGATATAAAAATGTATGTATTCAAATTGCAGCAGTGAGATTTGAGAGCTACGGCAAAGGCTAAGACTATCAGTAAATTTCATTCTATTCCTAACCAAAGCTGTCATATAGGTTCAAAAGACTTCAAATATAGTGCATGGCTCATCTGGACCACTGTCATGTCACATTTAGGTTTTTTTTTTTTGAAGCTTGGAATTTCATGGAAAACAGCAGCACACACATTCTGCCAAATGTCTTCATTTTGTGATATACAGAAAAAAAGAAGTCATATAGGTTTGAAAGTGTGAATAAATGACAGAACTGTCATTTTTTGGTGAACTAGCCTAATTTCTGTTTGAGTTAAACTGTCTGACCACAAGTCATATTCACTGAAAGGAAACACCAAACACGTGCAGAGAAATATAGGCTTTTATATAGGTCTGAAATGGAAAGTGGAAAATCCCAGGAACCCTGCAGTCTTTGAGTAAGGTTTGCATAGTCTCATGTATAAACAGTTTGAACTGCTTCCTGTATTTTTGTCTGCCTTTGAGGGGGGTGGAATGCACAGGGTTGAGAGACAGCTGGAAGTGGAATAGTGTCTCTCTGAGAGAGAAAAAAACGCATATGGACGTTCTTTCCACTGAGAATAAACACTGTCTGGTGACCACATAATCATAAACTATAAAACATACAGCCTGTATAGCCCTTGCTATTATAACTGATGTATATGCACGTCATCTTTGTCTATTAAAAAATCCATTAACACACAAATACCCTCCAAAACAGAGTGCTGCTTGAGAATAATGGCTTTTGGACCGCTGCTCTATTGTTAAACATGTTACTGTAGGTCCAGTGCTTAAGATTCAAAATCTAGACATATGCAATCCATATGCACCAGTTTCTAATGTGTAATAATAGAGCAGGTGCGAGATCATCATTCTGCAATACTGCTGGTTCATGAATCATGATATATGTCCATTTATCTTCCACACATTTATTTTCATTCATTTACATTGTCACATGGTATCACTTTTTTTAATTAACAATAAACTTCATACTACTACCTGTAAAACTATTTTAAAAAATGCAGTCTTGGTGAGCATATGCGACTTCTTTCAAAAATATTAACAAATCATACCAACCAAAATTTTTGAGCAATACTGTTCATATAGGAATAACAAAAGAAATGCTTATGATAAAGACAATTTCATCATCATAATCTGCAGATCTTTATGCTGCATCATGTGCCATTTTTAGACTGGACTGTAGGACTGTGAGGAAATCAAAATGCCAGTCAAAATGACTATCTTTAGTCTGCAGAAAGAGTGAGAAAATGAATTTCCTTTCTCCACACCAATCTGAACTCCATCACCTCAGGGGTTGATTTCTACTCAAAATGCGGGATTCCTGGATGTACCGTGTTTTTCGTGGGATATTTATTTACTGAGTCCAAAAACGGTGTGCAATTATGTTTCTATAAACAAGTGGAATAAATTACTTTCTGATTTGTGTTAGGAGGCATAGAACTTTTACTCAATGACACAATGTTTTTATTCTGTGGTCTTTGAGTCATGGCTAAAATAAAAACAAATAGTGTGCCCATGTAGAACTGATTTTTACTCACTTTCAAATGCCCTGACAGATTCCTGAAATGAGGAGAGTTTTTAGTCCAAAATAAATACATAATTTCCATAAATCCATCTATATTTTCATCTTTCTAAATTCATATTTTAGTATGCTTTTTTATATTTATTTTTATATCCATAGTTAAAAACTGTAATAGTAAAAGCTATATGGAACAACATTTACCATAATTATCAGTAAAAAACAAATCTATAGAACATGTTTATCATGGATTATGGACTCGTATTTTAGCCAGAAGTGATGGTTTAAAGTTAAAGGGGACCTATTATGCCCCTTTTTACAAGATGTAAAATAAGTCTCTGATGTCCCCAGAGCGTATATGTGAAGTTTTAGCTCAATATACCCCACAGATAAATTTTTACAGCTTGTTAAAATTACCACTTTTAGGGCATGAACCAAAACACGCTGTTTTAAGTATGTTGCTTTAAATGCGAGTGAGCTGTTGCTCCCGGAGAAGAGGGCGGAGCTTCAAGAGCTTGAGCTCCGCATTAGCAGTGCTAGCCTTTGCAAATAAACATCCCCCTATTAGTACAAGCCTGTTATCTTTACAGAAAACTACTCCGTTTCAAAGTCAGTCATCTGATTATACTGTGCATAATAAATTCACGTTTATGAATTACACAGACGGGGAGCACGGCGGGATAAAAATAACAACATAGCTGGTCTCATGCTGTCACAGACTTTATAAGTCCCACTTCTGATTATGAGCTCGACAACTTCAAGCGATCGACTCACATTGCTTTCATACACAACTTTTAACTACCACATTCCTATTCACGATCATTCTGGCAGCACCTGAAGGCAGCATCAGTGCAAACACACAAGAGACAATGGTAGCTTTAGCAGTTAGCCTTACAGAGTGCCAAGAAGCTCTTTCAGAAAGGCAATTTGGAAAACAAACGTGTGATACTTACTTTGCCTGGAGCTGTCGTTCGTGCACGAATTCATAAACATTTAGGGGACTTTACCGATTTTTTCCGGGATATTTCCTTCGAAAATTCAATTTAACCACAGTGTCTTTGGCTCATATGGGGGGAGATTATGGCGACTCCTATGTTCATTAGTGCATCCCAAAACACAACACTTGTAAAGCCTCTTTGGCGCTGACATTGTATATATCTCCAGTAATGGCGGACCACATCTTCTCACTCAGGGCTGTGTTTATGCTAATAGGGCAGAGAGCGTCACAAATGGGCGGGACTTTTTCCCCTCGGTGACGTGCAGAGAGGGAGAATCTGAAACAGCTCGTTCTGAGAGACTGTTTATGATTTATTGGTTTTATAAAAAAATGAGTTGGTGGATTTTTAACATTATAGGCTGGTTGTTTTCACACACTTTGGCCACACAACTGTGTTCAAACACCTTATAAAAGTGATTTTTGCATAATAGGTCCCCTTTAAAGCTCCTTAATTTGTTTTTTTTTAACAAACACAGTTTTTCACTTCACAAGACATTAATTGATGGACTCATGTGGATTACTTGTGGATTATTGTGATGTTTTTAATCAGTTGTTTCAACTTTCATTCTGACGGCACCCATTCACTGCAGAGGATGAGCAAAATTTCTCAATCTGTTCTGATGAAGAAACAAACTCATCTACATCTTAGATGGCCTGAAAGGCAGTCAATTTCCAGCAAATGTTTATTTTGGGGTGAACTATTTCTTTAATTCGACCATTTTTAGCTTTGGTAATACATGGTTTCAGTGCTATTCATGCACTGAATGCCCCATAAAAAAATTGCCCCAGCCAGCGAAATGGCTTTGTTGGACAGTGTTGCTTTATAAAAATTAGTGATTTGTATATTTATTCTAATATTTAGAAATTCTCATTTTATTTTTGTGTTATTTACAGTATGTTGTAATATGTGATTCCTTGAGGTTCTGTGTGCTTTTTAGGACGTTGTCTCCTTTAATGTAATCTTAATCTTTAATCTTATCAGCTGTCATGAGAATTTTGTCTTATATCTTAGAAAAGTACCAGCACACCTCTTCTTGATAAGCTGTGTGATAAGAGATGTCATTCAGGACCGTAGCACGAATGGTGCAGGATGAGTTATGCAGTCAAGTTTAATACCTTGAATATAAGCAACATTAATAGTGATGCTTGCCCTGAAAAACTCACCGCCATGATGCTAGTGCACATGTTGTGAACAGTTTCCACACCGCTGCACCATGACCCCGCACCCAATTCAGATCAAAGTGTCTGTTATCAAGCCCTTAACGCATCAAAATAATCTGGGCTTTCCACGTACGGCTTTTCACGGGAATTCAACGGCTTCTGTGAAAAGATTTAAGTTTAACAGGAGTGTTCACTGCACGCTGTGTACTCAGCAAACATAATGTCTCACCAACACAGACTCAGTTACACTCTGTTTTGGAGCTGGACACTTAGTGACAGTCCATACAAAATGTATTGAATGAATGGGCAAAACACTCCCACACCGTGCCTGGAGCACAAAAATGTGTTGAGTGGGCGGAGCTGACATTGTTTTCCAGTCGAGTTCGTGTTATCAGGAGTCCACAGAATTACTGTGTCAAGCCCTGTTTAGGAGGACATGTAATCCACGTCAAAACCTCAGGTTTATTTTTCACCACAATAGAAAGATTTAATAAGAACTTATAAAATAGCACATTCAGTTTCAAATAAGCAGATGAAATATGCAATTCTGTGGATAAAAACACCACATGTTTTTAAAGAGCATCACATAAATCATCACAGCATTTATGTTATGTAACAACACCATAAACCCCAATCGTGAACAATAAAACACGCTTTTATCCCACAAGAACTTTAATAGTGACGCTTCATTGATTTTGTACCTACTCCAAACGGTTAAACGGAGGACATGCGGTGCTTCCAAGTGTCAAGTCTTAGTGTTTTACCACGAATAAAGGATGTGCGCCAGCAATGTTAGCTACTATAAAAACCCACGGGAGACACGAATAACTGTTACGGGCCTTACATAACTTTGCATAACGTATAAAACAACTTTGGCTGGGGGAAAAGTGCACCGTACCAAAACAAAGAAGACCATAACCTTACGTAATAATAAGAAACAGCTCAAGAAAACGGCCGCCACTGAAGAAATACGATCCGAGCACTTACGAAACATTTGACTTTTCCCTTCATTTTTTAGCAGCATGCATGCGGCAGAGGTCTACCCCCTCCACCCCCAAAGATTTCCAAGAAATCATTGATCGGTTACTTTAATCTCTCAGTAATCAAGATGATCCTCCACCTCTCATACAACCCATGAACCTATGAACTAGCGTGCTATAGTAATGAGCTGGCACCGGCACCTGAACGAGAACAATGTCTCCCCTTTGCCTCCGGCCAGACATCAGATCCAGACAGTCCGCACTCATGCCAGGTTTATGGATTATCCATCCATAGGAATATAACCCTCTCCTCTCATTACTGTTGACTCACTGACGGGTAAAACGTATGCGGAACCCGTGATTCAGGGTCCTTTCTTTTCTATAAAGGCCTTCATTAACACCAAAATACATTGATTGTGTACAAAAGGCTTTGTACTTGTGGTCAGAGCCTGTGTTACAATGAACAGAACGTCCTGTCCTGGGTGAGCTGCTATAGAAGAACAAGTCGCCTGAAAGTTTGGAAGGTAGTGAATTGTCCCCCCAATCTTGTGCCCTTTTTTTCCCCATTTAATCCACATTGAAAAGAAATTAACATGAAGTGCTGGTAAATGAAGCAATTTAGGGCTACATTCTTCCTGTCTGGCCAAGGGAAATTAATAAATATAAAAGAAAAAAAAATGAATGCAGTTCGTAAATAAATGTAGACGATACCGTATTAACAAAGAGACAGTATATTACAACATGATCAAGTTACATTATTTCAACAGTAACACAATCAGAGGAATAGTTCACGCAAAAATGAAACTTTGCTGAAAAAGTACTCACCTTCAGGCTAGCAAAGATGTAGATGAGTTTGTTTCTTCATCAGAACAGATTTGGAGAAATTTATCATTACGTCACCTGCTCAGCAATGGATCCTCTGCAGTGAATGGGTGCCGTCAGAATGAGAGTTCAAAAAGCTGATAAAAACATCACAATAATCCACAAGTAATCCACACAACTTCAGTCTAGTCTATCATTTAATGTGTCATTAAGCAAAAAGCTGCCCATATTTATGAATCCAGCATCAAGGCATTTTAACTTTAAACTGTCTGACTAAAATACGAGGCTATAATCGATATAATAAATACTTCCTCCATTGAAAAAAGTACATCCTCTGTTGTCTTCTCACATGAAAATACACAAACATATCTGTTTATAACAGTTTCAGACTGTTTTCACTTGTACACAGTGCTTGATCTGTATATATTTCTCTCGTGATTCAGATGAGACAACTTTTTTTAATGGAGAAAGCAATATTATGGATAGAGGATTTATATTTTAGCTGGTTTGAGGTTAACAACACCTTAAACATGGATTTGTTTATTAGAGGCATGCAGCTTTTCACTTCACAAGACATTAATTGATGAACTGGAGTGGTGTGGATTACTTGTAGATTATCGTGATGTTTTTATCAGCTGTTTAGACTCTCATTCTGACGGCACCCATTTACTGCAAATCTCTCCGAATTTGTTCCAATGAATAGAAAACTCAACTCATCTTGCATGATTGCATTACAGTTCATAAACAAATGTAGATGTTGCCATATTAAGAAATGCCCAGTATATCACAACATGATCAAGCTACAAGCATATTTTAACATTAATGCAGTTAACATTTCAACATTATTGATTATTATTACACTTACAACTAGTTCTAGTAATGCTTTGAATTAAAACTTGAATTAAAACAGACTTCTCTAACATAACTTAAAATTAGCATTGTTCATAAACTAATTAAGTTATGAAGAAAAATTAAAGGTTTATATTTTAAAATGTTAAAAATCATTATCTAATATATCTGTTAGTTGCATGCTGAGCTAAAGGAAGCAACACAATCAAGAATCTCCACAAGTGCAGGTTATTGAGGGCACTGAGCGTATCCTCCAGACGTGGCATGACTTTCAAAGGGTGAGTAAGTTCAGAACACATATGGCTCAAATAAGTTCCATGAAGGGTTTTTTTTGCACCATACCATACCTCAACCCATGCATTTGACTATTCAGAGTTAATTTAGCTTTAGATCTCGACAAAGCTACCTCAAAAATACCCTTTTCCATAGTACAGTTGCAGGAAATTCTGTGTGATTTTAATAAAAAAAAGTATTGTTTTTCTTAAAACGGCTAAGCACAAGCACCGCCCCATAACCTATTCCTTTCTCATTTCTGGTATCTAAGTCATGCAATCACCTGTTATGAAAAGTTCAGAAAAAATCATGAATGGATCCTAATGCAATCAGTCAGAATGTGCTACCAATGCTATATACAAAGGTTAAGATTAAGTTTCACATATGACTCTATTTTATATAAATAATGTTATCAGTACATTTTAAGGTACAAAGAGAAATTTGGTGATTCAAGTCAATAGGTATATTAACATTTTATCATTATAACTTGATGAAATAAGTTGTAAAATATACAGGCACCAATATGCCATCCCATTGTTACCGTATTTTTCATAGTGAATTTCTAGCACAGCAGTGTCAAATATAACAGGATATTTTTACAGTACAATTATAAATGAGATATAGCTACTCGTTAACTTGTTAGCTAACAGCCTGCTTGCTAGCAATAACATCTGGAAGCATATACAATAACTTTTAAAATCAACAATTCAACAAAAGTACAATAACAAGAACTGATGATTATTATCTTCAGTGTTTTCTACAGTAAAATATGAATTCCTCTGCAAACTGAAATTGCTATTGCTCTATCAGTGTATAACAGCTGCTGCACAAAGTCTGCTGTTATCTCTAACGTACATCAAATCTTGATTGGAAAAAAGTGAATTCTTTCAGAATAATACTTGGACTTGAATAAGAGCAGATTTTAAGAAAGAGAAAGGGAGTTTGTAAAGAAGTTGTTTGTCAATTACTTTAGGATGTTGTGGTAGACACTTGGGCATCAAATGGCAGTTCAACTAACGAACAGGCTGAAAGCTGCTCTTTACTCCACTGACTGGCATGCCTGACACCTGGAGGTCGCAGGTTCACTTTTCCTGGAACGAAGCAAACTAAAAGGAGAAGATCAGAGACTGTCGATCACGACGTGAAGCCCTTGTTTATGTCTCAACAAAACTGACAGCAGAGCATCACTCCAAACCTGAACCTGGGTCAGCCCACCTATAAATAGCAGTCTGTGTGATAAGACAGCCTGAATGTCTGGCCAGATTTGATATTAACTGGTTTAATGTCACATCTCTATAGAGATGGCTAAAATGATCTCTGTGGGTCAGTGGAAAAATATTTTTATCTCAAATGACTAAAAAAAATACAAGCGTTTTATCGTATAACAGAAATCATTCTAGCATGCTGATTGGGTGCTTTTTAATTATAAAAAAAATGCATGACATTATAAAATTATACACTATACATAACACACTACCCATTTAACTGCATAATACTCATTCAAAATTCAGCAGCCCCCTCAAAAAAAAAAAAAAACTTCATTAACTGTTCAGTGTGTGAAACTCATCATGTTCTCTCCTGCTCTTCTGCTGCTCTGGGTTTCTGTTTTTCTCATCATGAGAACTGGCCTGCTCTGGTGTAAAGAGGAAACAATTGATGCACTGAGGGAGCAAACGTGGTGGGTTCATCCACAGGTCTTGATAATGTCATGAGGATCTTTAATACATGGAATAAATTCTATGTTTAACCTCAGTTAAAACTGATGCAGTGAAACATGTCCATCCATACAGTATATACACATACATATATATTAGGCTCCAGTATCCCCACATATATATCCATCCATTTTTCAAGCCGCTTGTCCTTGTGGGACAGACATCCATTCATTTTCAAAGCCTTGTGGGGATGCTGAAGTATATATTTGAAAAATTGCTATCTCATTCTAATATGACATGCTTCTATAATCATTGCTGCTTGGCCTGCTATTACATGTCTCTCTGGTTTATACAACAACATGCTGCTATTATTGGTATTGCATAAATGGTAATACCTGAAACCTGTATATAAAGCATTAAAAAGGTATTCATAATATGCAATGAAACCACATGCATTGCTTTGCGTGTTACTGCTTGCAATACTGCATAAATCTATACTGCTTTTTAAGTATTTTTTATTGGAAAAAAATAGATTAATGCATTACAATATCCTCATTTCAAATGAAAAATAAATTTGCTTTAAGAACTGTGCAATAACAATGGGTGTGTAGCTTAGAATACCTATTGGATTGAGAGTTTCATAGATAAAGTGTGAGAAATGTATGGGTTGTAGAGGCTCATAACTCTTGTTCTTAGCTATTCTTCACTTAAGTCATGCCTGTGTCTATAGAAATCTTGTTACCAAATGATCTACGTAAAGGGGAATTCCACCCAGTTTCAATGTTTTTAATAGTGAGTTCTTTATCCTACAGCTGTTTATGGGATGTAGGCAAATATGCTCTGCTCTGCCAAAAGCAGGAATCAAGAGATCCATCCATAACACCTTTTGGCTGTAATGCTAAAGCCTCCCAGCTTGAGAGAAATGGCTAGTTAGGAGTGTTGGTCCGGGGCCAAACATGTCTCTAGACAAGACAGCTGCATCAGGCTGAAACTTGGGGTTTCAGAGTCAGTAAATGTGTATTTTTACCCTGAAAATGAAGAGTTAATTGTCTCTGTAAGGTGGTGACGTGCTACCACATATTCTTAACTGTAGGTCAACAGTACACTTTAAAAAATAAAGGTTCCTGGGTGAGTCTTTGCAGTCTGGAGTTACTATACTGTTCTTTGGAGATTAGAAAAGTTATAGGTTTTTCAGATCAACATAATGGTTTCTGGGGTCTTAAAAGCAATGGTAGTGCCTTGACTGATGTTTTTCTTACAAACTAGTAGAGAATACCCTAAAATAATTTTTATGGGGGAAAAAAGTCGTGAAACCCTTTTGACTGTTACTGGAAAATTTGCTGACAATTTACTCACCCTCAGGCCAAGACCAATTTGGAGAAATTTAGCATAACATGTCTTGCTCACCTCTGCAGTGAATGGGTGCCATCAGAATGAGAGTCCAAACAGCTGATGAAAACATCACAATAATCCACAAGTCATCCAAATAGCTGTGTTTGTAAGAAACAAATCCCTCATTAAGATGATTTATCTTTATCTTAACTTTTTTCAAATTTAACCTTAGTTATTTGTGATGGTTGAAGTTTTTTGATTTCTATACAGATGCCAGTATCGTCAATGGGAATGTCATTTTGTGTGAGTTTTCCCTCATCCTCTATGTGACTGACATTTTAGCCTTTTATTGGACAACTGAGTCTATAAATCCAAATCCATAATATGGCTATTTTTCTGTTTAGATATAATCATTTGCAACAGTATTGAAGGGATTACCTATTTTCACCTTTAAACAACATTGTGTTCTCAACCAAAACTCACCTATAAACGCAGAGGGTCTTTTTGTCCGAGACTGGATTATGTCGTGAGTGACATCAACGGTTAAGGGATTAAATGTGCCTTCAGTTTGCCCTTCGGTTCTTGGCATCCCAGTGTCTTCCTGTAGAATAACACTGAGGGCTTGTATCAAATTCAGATGGTTTGGTCTGGAAGTCAGTATTATGTCATACGAAGTGCCTTTTGTTCTCTTCTATAAACCAAAACAACATAAAAATTAATACAGAACAGTTGTACTGGATTCTCAAAGTAATGGTTGTAAGTGGTTTCAGTGTCATTCATAGGTCATTATTAATGATATGCTATTATTTCACCAAAAAAGTCCAATATTTTTGCAAGAGAACTAGAGGAAGACAGTTAAAGAGCAAGAGAGTTTGTAATGTTGCATAATAGAGGTGTAAGGCTTAAAAAACCTTTCCGTCAAAACAGCCAGTCTGATGTTGACTTTGACCCCTCCTAGACAGACACTAGCTATTAAAAGTCAATATCAGTAGTGCTGACACTGAAACATCTGAAATACAAGCAACACCACAGCTGCTGAAAAAACGAAGTGTACCAAGGGACTGAATGTTCTCTTCACGTGCATTTGCAAACATGTTTATTCATCAGTAAGTTCATGTGGGAAGTGAATTGAATGAAGTTATATCTAGTTTCATTGAATTTGAATACATCTTAAATAACGCACATAACCACAAGCTTTCATTAAATTACATCAGTGTTACATCAAGAATGGTATTATAAGAGCTCTAGTCTAGATCAGTGGTTCTCAAACTTTGTAACTTCAAGGTCCCCCGTTATCAAAGTCAACACTCAAAACCCCCATTAAAAGAAAATAGAGCTGTAAATACATTAAAATTGAATAGCAATGAATATCAAAATATGAAATGAATGCTTTAAAGCACTATTCCTTTATTAAAACAAGTTGCTGTTGTAAACTTATTAAACTTATAGTTTATTTGGCATTGTAATTGCAAAGTATTGTAATACATTTTCTTTTAAATAATTATAAATCTTTAAAGTGGTTTAAAATCAAAATATAGGCCCCATGTTGTTGTTCCCATGAGCTGAGCTTCCAGAAAACTTTGAGTGCTTTTCAAGAGCAACAATTAAATATTCCATGTTCATGACCCCTGACTGGCAAAGTGAGACTGTGTCTGTATATCGCATCTTTGTTCGTCAATTAAAGGCAATAAACAGGCCACTGTCATAAGAAAATCTGTGGCAGGACAACATTTGACACAAATCATGAGAGAAAGGAGTAAATGAATAGAAAGGCTGAAAGAGAAAGATTCAATTAAAGAGTTTGCGACAATTAATGTCTCACACTTGAATGGCATGACAGCCGGAGAGTGAGTGGACAGGAATTGTGGGTGATTATATCATGCTACATGAAGCTGTAATACAATAGAGACACTGTTTTGTGTCTCTATTGAACTACGTCTTGCAAGCACTCACAAGGGCAACACTTGCTCCAGAATACGGTTTCTGATTGGAAAACTGTAATCTGAATTGTTGATGCACTTCATTTAACATTCTGAACAAATCAAAGAGTTCCATCCACCTGGAGGTTATTGCAAAAGCTCTGATACTCAATAACACAAGACTGGCTGACTTAAGAAAACTCTTTTAAGTTTCATATCTCAGAGCAATTTGGAATCCTATCATTATAATACAATTCACTTGCAGTGCAACAGAAATATTGCTTGTAGATTATAGGCTACAGAGCAGCTTTGCAAACATTCAATCAATAATACACTCAAAATGAATGCTTGTAAGATAGCAACTGAATGAGATGAAATATGAATGCAGAACTAAAGAATGTAAAATTAGTTATTGAACAGAATATAGAAATGATGTGAGACAATAAAAAGGTGTTGAATGAGTACAAACCTTCAGTGTGAACTTATTGTTCCTATTATTACAAACTGATCTGAGTTTATATCAAACAATTCTGACATTTTTTTCTTGCAATTGTGTGTGGGGGGGGGGGCAAATTGTG